>ML345265.1:0-37827 GCA_005239505.1 Nicotiana paniculata
AGAAGAGCAAGAGTTTTTCCTCCAATATTGTTCTTTGTCTTCCGCATCAAATCTTTCAGAGCAGAATATAATAGACAAAATTGGAATGACGTGTAGTAGAGTAATACCAAACTTGAAGATGTCTTCTGCTTGTTTACTTAATGACATTCCCTTTATATTAATAGTAAAACAAATTACAATGCAGCGACATAAGAATTCATATAGAAATTATTTTTTAACTCGGTAGATTTGTTTGTCGCAAATTTTGGCAATGAATCAAAAAGTTATTGCAGATACACAATTAACACACATAAGTCAATATGATCTGTTTTTGTGTTGGATGACAACCCCAAATATGTTCAAGCTCTCCTAAATCACCAATTTATGCATACGTCCTTGAGTTGCTCATTTTCAAAATATACAAACCTTTTATCCGAAAAGAGCTTCGTGAAAATTTGAAGGATTTTGCGATATCACCTTATTATATATGAGCGATTGACATTTTTTTTTGGCTAAATCATGCATTTGTCATTTTATTAAAAACATAAAGTAGAACATTACAAGGAGGGAGCTGAACGCGCAGTTACAGTCCCCGTGGAGTCCAAAAGCAAGTGCGATAACATAAAAGGTGAAGGTTCTCAAATAACATAACATCCCGGGGTTGGAAAATTTGCATATCCTTCCATAATGTGCCATAGCATCCGCTACTTCATTCCCCTCCCTAAATGTGTATTGGATGACCGACATATATAGCTCATATAGCATCAACCTGCAATCATTAAAAATGTGTGAGTATTTATGGATACCTGATGGTAAGAGAGCGATAACTACCTGAGAATCGGTCTCCACTATGAGTGGGGTGAGTGATCGATTGATTGCAAAACGTAGGCCATAATAAAGAGAAAGCAATTCAACTTGCAAAACATTGGTAAAGTATAGGGGTTCACAGTAGCCTCCTAACCAATAAATGGAATCTCGAAAGATGCCTCCTACCCCTCCATGATGTATGTAATGTGCCATCTATATTGAGTTTGTAAATGCCAAGTTTAGGTGCCAGCAAGAAATATGGATAGTTGTGAGTTAGTATGGCTGGGGATTGACAGAGGTGAGATACATGAGTTCAACGGCTAAGAGGCACATGGCATTAATAGGGACGGGTGTATTAGTGTGGTTGAAGAGATTATGGTTGCGGTTAAGCCAAATGTGCCAGAGAATAATAGGCACACCTTGAGATGTAGGTGAATTGACATGTGGTGTAACAAAGGAACGTAGATGTAGTAGCTGGGAGAAGTACATAGATGGTGTAGCCAATTTATATGGTTAGTAGATGGAATAAGAATGTTAAAATGATGCCAGATTTGTATGGCTGGTGTGCAAGCAGTGAAGATATGGATGCTATCTTCTAATGGATGCGCACAGATGATGCATGTTGCATGGAGAATGATGTATCGATAAGATTAAAAGGCTCGAGTGGGTAAGGCACCACGCATTAAAATCCACAAAAAATGTTTGATTTTGTTAAGAGTAGGAGTTTTTCATATCCAGAAATGAGGAAAGGTGGTGGTTGATGATGTTGGTGAAGGAGGTAAAGCTGGTAGGCAGATAAAGTGGAGAAAAATCCATCAGGTGTATGAGACCAACGAGGTATATTGGAGTCACGAGAATTAGGTGAAATATGAGTATTGTGAATGACAAAAATGATGTGGGAAGGCAAGTCAAGAAAGAGGAGTTCTAGATGGTAGTTAGAGGACACAAGTAAATGACTAAGAGGTAAAGATGATTCATGTCTTAGTAATGGGCCCTAGATAAGTTGACGGAGTGACAGGTTGGGTGAAATCCATTTTTCATTACAAACACAAATGTTAACGCTAGAAGCAACATTCTATGTGGTCCCTTGTCGACATAAACAGGCAGCCTTAACCATGCTTTTCCAAATTGAGGATGTCACATCCTATGTTTCTATACGTACGAGTATGTCGTAAGTCAATCGATGTAAGCTCATAAATGAGATCATATTTGGAAGTATATAAAGTAATTTATCATGTTAACTTGGAGGTTACAAATATTTAAAATCATGGACTGCAAGTACCAAGAGGGTTGGAAGGCTTAGAAGCTAAACCAATTGAAGAAAATAAGTTTCATCGAAAGTCGACAAGTTGAAATGTTATAACATGTACTTTTGGAGTGAGACTAGGGTGACTAAAATGATAAGGAGATTATATTATGATTTATATTAGTCTTATGATACTCGTGTGTTATGTTTTGAAGTCAAGTGAGTTGTAGAACAAAAGTCGATATAAGTCATCACAAGTTACGTTCATAAGTTGTACTGAAAATTTGGGTCAAATATAACTGCGATTTTCTCCCAATATACTTAGGTTTATGGGGTGTTCCACCCATTAAATTGAATATCTATGAGTTTAGTTTCCAACAGAGTAAACCGTTCATTGATATGACATTGGAATAGAGAGATATTCACGTTTTTGCGAGATTGGCGCAGGCTGGTTGGTGACAAGTAGGTGCATCACCTAGTTGCCAAAAGGAGAGGTCTCAATTAAAAGCTCCAAGGCCGGACAAAGAGCCCTTTTAAGGGATGATTTCCTTCAGATATTACACTCATAATAGAGACCAAAAATCAGATGTACACCCCAGCAAAATTCTCCCAAAAATTCAACACAAAACCCTAAATGATTTTCTCTTCGTTTCAAGTTCTAGTTGGAGAAAAACCAGAGGGTTGAAGAATCAAGATAGAAGCTGAGATATTCACCAAATATGGTAAGTATATTGACCCTTTACATCCATTTTTTCTGTTGTAAAAGTAGATAAATTCATTCAATAATTGTAAGAACTCACGGGATGGTGATCGGAAGCAGTGAGTTCGAGTCGTTCAACTTGTAGTGAACTATTTTGTGGGATGTTTCATGTTGCTGTTGGGTTGTCTCTTTTGCTGCTATTTTTGTGGAGTTTTGGAGCAGAAAGGGTGTGGAAAAATACCACATAATGTCAGGGTGGTTGGTTGATCGTTTATCGTTACATTTTTGGATCGTTTTGACACTACTATGGTGGTCGTTTTGTGTATGAATAGATTGGGGGGTGTTGGGCTGTTTTGTAGTATTTTATGGTGTATATAGGGCTGGAAAATGATGTATATATGTTGTGTTGTTATTTTGTTCTTGTGTTTTTGGTGTTATCTTGAATTTGGAGGAAGTAAGGATTATAGGGGAGAGGCTGCCCGTTTTAATACAAAATAAGTGTGTCGTTCATTGTGTGATAGTTGTACCTTTCGTAACTTAATGATAGTGTTACTATCGTTGTTGTAGATTAAGGTGCGAATAGGAGAATTCAACTTGGTGATTGGTAATATTGTGATAAGGTATGTTAAGGCTAAACCATTCTTTCATTTTGGCATGATCCAGTAACTACATATGTTTGATAACGAGACATAAAGAGAAGTTCATATTCCTGAACTTATGTACATTTTCCTAGTCTCATAAGTTACAGTATTCACCCTTATCGGGACTTCATATTTAGTTTAGTTTTGTCTTTTGTCATCCAAAAGAGCTATATATATATATATATATATATATATATATATATATACACACAGTATTACAGAATTTTCACCACCATCGACCTATAATCGATGGGCAGGCCCTTATTAGGCAACCTTTGATCAGATGGTGAGTTATATACCGAGCCTACTGTGGTCGAGCGCGTACGAGCGAGCCCAGAATGGATGAGATACAGAGCATAGTATGGTCGAGCACCTATGAGCGAGCCTACTACGGCAGAGCAGTTACACATACCGAGACTTATAAGGCCGGACAACTATTTTACTTATTATATTGAGAGAGTTGAGTCAGTATCAGCAGGTAAGCATATCTTCAGATTGTCTTTGGCTCCCAGTTACTTTCAGTTATTATATTATCCTTTTAATTTCAGCTTTCAGTTATTTTGTTACCTTACATACTCAGTACATTATTTCATGCTGACGTCCCTTTTGCCGGGGACGCTGCATTTCATGCCTGCAGGTCTTCATTGACAGTTGGACAGACCCTCCCAGCAGACAGAGTCAAACATCAGCTTGGTTGGTAAGCTCCACTTCCTCGGAGTTACCAGATCTAGACCTTGGAGTCTATTTTTATATATACAGATTTGATGGGTAGGTCGAGGCCCTGTCCCGACCATGGTACAGTTCAGTTATCTCTAGAGGCTTGTAGACGAGTCCTGTATATTATGTATAGCAGTAAATATTCATGGCGGCTTCGTCGGCCTACAAAATTATATATAGCAGCTTTTGGGTATGTTTACCCCTCATATGAGAGAGACGTTATTTTCAGATGATTCAGAATATAGCCTCATCGGCCTAAGTTGAGGGTTACCCCTCCAAAATTCACAGTTATAGAGTGGTATGCTCGGGTCGAGTATGACACCGAGTGCCGACCACGCCTCTTCAGGTTTAGGGCGTGACAGAGGAGTTAGTCGGTTTGACATTAAAGGAATTTGTGTGTGTCACGACCCAAAACCAACCCGGTCGTGATGACGCCTATCGTGGAAGTAGTCAAGACGACACACTCCCAAACAATTCGATATTTCATTAAAATTTAGATAATAGCCGTTTTCAAACTGAATTTCGTAAAAGAGATAAACTAAAAAAAAACAAAAAAATGCGAAAAATAAAAGCCCGACATCGGGTGTCACTAAGTCATGAGAAAATACTAGTACTGTTCTGTAATATAGCAAGACTAACATGGTCTGAGAATAGCCAAAATATACTAATAGGGAGATAAGGAAGGATAAAAGCAGGACTACGATCGCCAGGAAGCTACCTCGCTATCTCCGATGATAATCCGCGACTGGAATAGTCAACAACTACTATCGTGGCCTGAGATACCTGGATCTGCACACAAGGTGCAGTGGGTAACGTGAGTACACCAACTCAGTAAGTAACAAGTCCAACCTATGGACTGATAGGTAGTGACGTACCAAACCTCAATAGATAAACAAAATTAAACTGTGTAGTAAAGTAGGCATGCTTTCCATTCAAGTATTCAACTCAGGAAGTAAAGCAAATGCAAATCTGAACAATGAAAAGCAATAAGCTCAGCATATCTCTAAGTGCCAATGCACAGAATGCATGAAAACGTACCATGTACCTCCACTTTCAAGTTCTCAACCACTCGGTACTGTATATGACCATTCGGCCCAGGGAAGATCAATCCCGGAATATATACACATTGCGGACAACAATCGCTCAGTACCGAGGAAGGCCATTCCAGCCCTATGGAGGAGATCCATCTCCAGGTATAAATACTTCGGAAAATATCCATGCCCAGGGAAGATCCATCCCTCACAAATATCATTTGCGCTCACTAGGGGTGTGCTACAGACTCCGGAAGGGCTCCTACAGTCCAACCGCTATCAGAATCATCAACATAACCGGTGCGGCGTGCAGCCCGATCCCATAATGTCACTCATAATCAGGCTCTCGGCCTCACTCAGTCATCACTCTCCAGTCTCACACAGACATAGGCTCACAATGCCATGAAACTAGCCCGAAACAATGATATGATGTGCCAAATAATAATAATTGAGATTGAGACATGATATGATATGCATGAATAAGACTGAGTACAGAATATCAATGAAACTAATGAGATGACAGCAAGAAACGACCACTCGGGTCTCAACAGTATCGGCGTGAAGCCTTAGCAGGATATCTAGCATGATTTACAGTATATTTACTTAATCACATGATAGATTCACGGATATCAGCAAGAAAGAATCACTAAGCAGTATCATGGAAGGCCAAAATTCTCACGGTGCATGCCCGTACGCCCGTAACTTGGCATGTCCATCACCTGAATACTAATCACATAACACATAGCTCGGGATCTCGAACCCTCAGAACCAAGTTTGGAAGCGTTACTTACCTCAATCAAGCCAAAATCCTACTCCGCGACGCCCTTACCGCTCGACTCGGCCTCCAAATTCTTCGAATCTATCCAAAATTAGTATATTATCATATATACGCTAAAGGAATGAATTCCACATGAAATTATCCAATTAGATTAAAAATCACAAATTCGGTTCAAACCCGGCCCCCGAGCCCACGTCTCAAAATCCGATAAAAATTACAAAACTAGAAAGCCCATTCACTCACGAGTCCAACCATACCAAATTTATCAAAAACCGACTTCGTATCGACATTCAAATTCCAAAAATCCATTTTATGAAGTTTCTACAATTTTCCCCAAATTTCCAGCTCAAAGTACTAATCAAATGATAAAATCAGTGATATGTTCATGTATATTAACCAAACCGAGTTAGAATCACTTACCCCGATGAATTTCTTAAAAACCCTTTGAAAAATTTCCACAAACCGAGCTCCCTAGGTCCAAAATGTTAAATAATGCCCTAAACCCTGTATATATAGTGCACCCTCTGATCTCTATTATGCGGTCCACGAAAATCCAAGCACGGCCACGAAAATCCAAGCTCCTGCGATCGCGACCAGAATTATGTGGTCCGTGCCCGCCTCCACCGCGGTCCGCAAAATCCTGTCGCGGCTCGCGAAATTCTGCTCAGGTCCGCGACCTCAACACACCAGAAGCATACCTGAGTTCCGGAATTGCCCGGACTTGCCCAAAACTCACCCCGAAACACACCTAAGGCCTCCGAAACCTCAACCAAAGGCACCAAAAAGTTATATATCAATTTACAAACTTGGTCGAATCCTTGGAACTCACAAAACAACATCCAACTACCAAATTAACCTTGCATTCAAGTCTAGGAACTTCTAAACTTCCAATTTTCGCAAACGACGCCGAAACCTACCAAACCTCGTCCGAATAACCTAAAATTTTTCACAGGCATCACAAATGACTGTAGGAACCTACTCCAACTTCCGGAATTTCATTCCCACCCCGATATCTAATTTTCCACTGTCGACCGGACATCACCAAATTTCCAATTTCGCAAATTCAGAATCCTACCACGAACCTCCAAATTACATTCTGAACACGCTCCTAAGTCCAAAATCACCTAGCAGAGCTAGCGGAACCATAAAAATTCAAATCCAAGACTGTTACTCATAAGTCAACATTCGGTTGACTTCTTCAACTTAAGCTTCTAAATAAAAGACTAAGTGTCTCATTCCACTCCAAAACTACTCTAGACCCGAACCTACCAACCCGATACAACACAACACAAGTGAACAACACATAAATAAGCATAAATAGGGTAAACAGGGCTATAACTCTCGAAACGACCGGCCGGGTCATTACAGTGTGAGGTAGCATAGCTCGAGGCCCACAATATTTTCCATGTAGTACACGATCCCATAGTGGGGTCGATTGGGTAGCAAAGCGCCATGTTAGTATCGTAAGCATGGAAATATTTTTGGCATAAGTTTTCTGGAGGCTAAGGACCCCATGTGTCTTTGCAGTGGTAACAATGTCCTAGTTGAACAAATGAATTGTTTTGTGGGTGGTGGTGGAGTCCCATAGAAAATGTCGCTGAATACGGTCAATATGGTACCTTGTTTATTGGGGAATTAAATGATTTTGAATTGCGTGATAGGGATAGAATTTAGGACAGAGTGCACGAGTGTTGTATATCCTGCAAGGTTAAGTAATTTAGTTTTCCACCCTTGCAGGCGAGTATTCATGCGGTCTAGGATGTATTGGTAATCAGAAGATTTTGGGTGCATGTTCGGCATTGGAAAGCCTAGATATTTACCAAAAGCTGAAGAAGAGGGGATACTGGGTGTGGAGGAGAGGGTGTCTCTGGAGTCGGATGAGACATTGTTGGAGACGACAACTTTGGATTTGGAAAGGTTAACTCGTTGACCTGATTGTACACTTAAAGTGTTAAAAATGTGAAGTATGGAATGTGCACTAGGGATATCTGCTTTGGAAAAGAGGATAAGGTCATCAGCAAAAGGTAAGTGCGATACAGATGGTCTACTACGGGAAATGGTGATAGGTTTCCACTATTTAGCAATGACAGCTTCCTCAATAAGCTGGGATAAGGTTTCCATGCAAATGATAAAAATATACGGGGACAAAGGGTCGCCCTGACAAATTCCACGAGAGGGTTGAAATAATGGGGTCGGTTTCCTATTTATGCAAATAGAAATAGAAGAAGTATATTAAGTGCTATAAGTGACGCTGGAAAGTTTTAGTTTTTGAAGTGAATAACGCACAAAGGACCATTCTAAGCTATAAAATATTTTTTTCAAGGTCTATTTTAAGCATCATCTTCCCTGTACGTCCTTTGATTTGACGGAAAGAGTGAAGGGCTTCTTGGACAACGATTGCATTATCTATTGCTCGGCGCTCCAGAACAAAACTGGATTGAGTGGGATTGATGAGGGTTGGTAGAAAGGGTCTAATCCGGTTAACTATGATTTTAGTAATGATTTTGTAAATCGTATTACAAAGTCCAATAAGTCTATAATGGGAAATAGTGGATGGATTTTGATTTTAGGGATAAGCGTTACAAATTGTTTGTTAATATTAGGAGGAATAGTTCCCCTAGTGAATGCAGACATACATGTGTTAACGATGGCATGTTGAGTCTGATGCCAATATTTTTTGAAAAAAGATAGGGCGTATACAATATGGACCAGGCGCTTTGAATGGTTGAAAAAAATGAACTGCATTGTAGATTTCAGCATGGGTAAGTGGACGAGAGAGGATGTGGACATTGGCGAGCGACAGACAGTTAAGGGACGGATGAGTTGGAGTTGTAGAACAATGGGGTAGTTATGTGGAGTAGATATCAGTAAAGTGGTGAAGGATAATCGAAGTAATTTCAGAGTGGTCAAAGGTCCAGTTACCTACAGTGTCGTTTAATCCCAGAATTCGATTACGTCAACGACGTTGAGTAGTAGAAATATAAAAGAATCTAGTATTTGCATATCCGTCATTAAGCCATTGGATTCTCCATTTAAGCTTCCAAAAGTCTTCTTCATATTTTAGTAGTAAATTAAAATTAATGATTAACTGATTTTCAAGATTAAAATGGAAGCTATTTTTGCGAGAGTTGTCCATGATCTGTAAGACATTAAGGCGTTCTAGGAGAATTCTCTTCTTATAAAAATAATTCCAAACATATGCTTCTTCTAGTAAGTTACATGATTTGTAAAGCGTAGTAAGGCATTAAAATAATTATAATTTGTTGTCCAATTAGCATCAACGATAGTTGTAAATTCAGGATGTTAAACCACATTGTTTTTGAGTTTAAAGTTGGAAGGAGGTTTTGGAGTAGACTTATGAAGATTAAGTAATAGAGGACAATGGTCGGAGTGTGTACAGGGTAGATGTATGACACTACAGTCGGGTAACATGTCAAACCATGATTCATTGGAGAAGAATTTATCTAATCATTCAAGAATTAATTTACTTCTAGCCGTACATTTATTGGACCAAGTAAAGTGTGATCCAGTAAAACTTAGGTCATTCATATTAAGGTTATTCAGACAAGTGTTAAAAGCAGTTGACATAATAAGGTTTATGGGGTTGCCCCCGAATTTATCAGCACTGGTAGTAATTTCATTGGAGGCACCGCAAAATAACAATGGAGAGTTATGGTTAGTGGCAAAGTATTAGAGATTTTTACATAAAAGATGTCTATAGTGATAAGAGGTGCTTGCATAAATTAAAGAGAGATACCAAATTTTTGAAGAGTTGGTTACCTGGACGGAGGCATGGATTTCTTGCGCAGTAATAGCTAAAGGATCAACAATTAACTCATCTACACGCCACAGTATCACTATGCCACCCGAGCAACCTCCAGCTGCTGCTTGGATGACATCCGTAAAGTTAAATTCATTGAGAAGAGAGGAATGATCTTTATACGCGTCTCAGTGAGGCATAAGATAGAAGGAGGATTGTTCCAGTCAAGTAGAAAAATGTAGGTTGCGACGAAAATCTGGGTCGTTCATTGATCTAGTGGTCATGCGGGAGGAGCTCCCTCCTGGAGCTAGAGACATATCCATATGCATTGTGAGGTGGTGGGGATTGGGCAACTCTTCTGGCAGTGACATCGGTGGGATCATAGGGATCATCATGAGAACAACATATTTCTGGTCCACAGATGAGGAGTCGAGGCGTATATTCAAGGAGGTTCTCTCCGGCGTTGGTGGTGCCAAAATCAAGTACTTTTTTCGATATTTTCGTGCATGGAGATCGTTGTAGAGTCGATCAGATGTAGGTATCCAGAAAGGTCTCTTGCATGTTTGGAGGGATGGGTTGGTCCTCCGGCATAGCTTCGTCTAGCGCTGGAGTGACAAGTGGTGGAATCAGTGGCGAAAATAGAGGCTGCACAAATATTGCTTCCTGTAGCAGTGGTGGATACTCCACTTCCAGTTGAGGCTGCTCCTGTAGGTGCTGTGGGGCATGGTTGTTGTAGTAAGGCCAGTAATTGAGTGGTTGGAGTATATTCCAAGCTGGGTGGGCGGTTGGGATTTGAGTGAAACATCCTAGAGTTGCCTTAGATGAGTCTGAATCTCTAGAGTTGTGATGTCTTGCAGATGGAGAATTTGCATTACATGATCTTGTTAGAGATAATCTCTAGAGTTGTGATGTCTTGCAGATGAGAAGATCGTTGTTGTTGAGCAAAGTTGTCAGTTGTTGTTGCATCATTGGGAGGTTCAACGGGATGAGAGGTATTGGTTGTTCCAGCATTGGGAGGAGTTGTGGCGGAGGTTGTTGGTAGTAGAAGTAATGCAGGGGAGGGGAGAAGGTCATGTGTTGTTTTGTGAAATAGGTGGTTCATCACTGGAGGTGGAGGAAGCGTGTAATTGTTGATGTGGATGTGATTGACAAAACGGGAGAACGATGGTGGCCTGGCCGTGGTGGATAATGGTGATACATTAGGAAAATCTGGTTGTTGAGATGATAGTGTATAGTGTGTGAAACCTTGTAATTCATGGAAGATGGAATAACTGGTTTTATTTCTTTGGATAGGGTGGGTAGTGTAGTAGGGGTTAGGTGTAGGTTATCATGCAAGGTGCGGTCATCGGCGGGCGGTGTAGAGGCAGCAGAAATATGTGGGTCATCTCATATTTTAGAACTAAATTCTGTTGTCTGAATCCTTAAATAACTCATTTTATCCTTTCTCGACTTGCGTGTACAATCCGAGTAATTGACCCGGAAAGCTTATATGTAAAAAACTGATAAAAACAAGAATATTTGTCTTAAAAAGTAATTTTAGTTGACTTCGGTCAACATTTTGAGTAAAAGAACTAAGATCCGTATTTTCATGGTCCCTGTGGGTCCGTATTTAAATATGAGACCTGGGCATATGTCCAGAGTCGAATTCTGAGGTCCCTAGCTCGAGATATGAATTTTTGTTAAAAATTAAAAGTCTGAAAATCTAATGTTTTTATGAATATATTGGTGTTTGGCATTGTTGGTACCGGGTCTGTATTTTGGTTCCGGATCCTAGTACAGGTCCGAAATAATATTTATAACTTATCTGTGAAATTTGGTGAGAAACAGAGTTGGTTTGACGTGATTCGAACGTCTGGTTGAGAAAATAAAAATTCTAAAACTTTCTTGAAAATTTCATTCGATTTGGTGCTAAACTCATAGTTCTAGGTGTTATTTTGGAAATTTGATCGCGCGAGCAACTTCGTATGATGTTTTTAGACTTATGTGAAATTTTGGTTTATAGCCCTGAGGACTCGGGTGAGTTTCGGATAGGTTTCGGAGGGTTTTAGACTTAGGAACACAGCTGGGGCAAGTTTCATCTGGTGCTAGACTGCAGACTTCGCAAATGCGAGGTTTTGTTCGAAAATGCGAGCCTCGCTTTTGCGAAGGACACTTCGCATTTCCGAGCATGGGCTGGGAGTGGGATTCTCGCATTTGCGAGATTTGTGTCGTGTTTGCGATGGTTCAATGTTCACAATTGCGAACAAATTGTTCACATTTGCGAAGGCAGTGGAGATGCGAGGAGTTCGCTTTTGTGATACTTTTCTCGCATTTGTGAGCTTCACATTCGCGAAGCCAAGGTCGCATTTGCGACATCAGCGCTAGTGAAAAGAGACTTAGACCGGATTTTTCTCTCATTCTTCAAAATTTCAAACCTAAGAACCCTAGAGGCGATTTCTCCAAGACCAATTCCTCCCCAAAACTTTGGTAAGTGATCCTAATCCACTTTCTTTCAATCTCCCATCACATTTCGTGAATTTCCAACCTAAAATCTAGGATTTCCATGGTAGAAATTGGGGGTTTGGGTAGAATTGGGGATTTTTGGGGAATTGGGATTTAGACCTCAAATTGAGGTCGGATTTCAAAACTAATTGCATATTCGGGCTCGGGGCTAAATGGATGAATGGGTTTTTGTCCAAACCTTGAGTTTTGACCAAGCGGGCCCGGGGTCGATTTTGGACTTTTTGGGGAAAAGTTTGGAAAACCTAAATTTATGAATTGTAATTGATTTCTTTAGAAATATTTGATGTTATTAAGTTAATTATGGCTAGATACGAGTGGTTTGGAGGTGGAATCTAAAGGAAAAGCGGTAATTGAGCTGTGAGTGGCCTGTGGAGCGAGGTAAATGTCGTGTTTAATTTTAACTTGAGGGATTATGAATCCTTGCCTTAATTGTTATATGAAAATCATGTGAGCGGCGTATATGTAAGGTGATAAGTAATTATGCGCCGCCAATCTATTTGCCTTGCTTGTTTCTTTTCCGTTCTTATTATATTGTTTCTTTCCCCGCTTCAATTGTTACATGCCTACTTGTAATTCCATGCCTAATTGCTACTTGTTAGATATTGTTTCTCCTTGTTGAAGATAATTGTTACTCCGTAGTTTCCTTATCCCCTATTACCTGCTTAAATTGTTCTTATTTGTGTTTTAGTAATATTCTGGATTGGTCTCGCTGAGTAGCATTACCTGTGTGGAGTTTTATTGAGTATAAGATTTCCATTTGCCTTGTTCTGAAGTTTAAGTATTGAGAAGGGTTTTGTGTTAATTTGTGGAACTTCTATATTTCCTGTGTAATTGATATGAATATGGTGGGATCGGGTTACACGCTGTAACAGGTGGAATAAGGGTGATATATTGAGGAGGAATAAGGGTGAACTGGTATTATACAGTGGGATCGGGTTGCACGCTGCAACATGTGTAATAAGGGTGGAATGTGGTGATAAGCGTGAACCGTGATTGTTATGATTATGATATGGTGGGATCGGGTTGCACGCCGTAACACTTTTATCTATACTTTGTGGTTTACGATATTAAGAGGAAATAAGGGAGGGTCATGATATGTACGGTGGGATCAGGTTGTGCGCCGCAACAATCTTTATGTTTATCCCTTTTCTATGACTGTGTGAGTTGTACGGTAGCTTTAAATTGCACTTAGGATTGGTTATAGCTGAACACTGATGAACCATGTTGGGTGCTGTATTATTTCTTGCAAGTTACCTTTTTAACGTTATTCTGCCTTATTTTGTCATTATTATTCACTCTATGCAGATTTTATTGTGAGTGTCCCGCCGTAGCCCCGTCACTCTTTCGTCGAGGTTAGGTTCGGCACTTACCAGTACATGGGTTTGGTTGTACTGATACTGCAATCTGCACTTTCTGTGCAGATTTTGGTGTTGGACCGAGTTGACCCTGAGTTAGCTGGTGGCTTCATCTGATCGGAGACTCAAGGTAGTCTTGTCGGCGTTCACATGCCCTGAAGTCCCCGTCTATCCTTTTTGTTTACTGTTTTTTTATTCAAACAGTTGTACTTCTTTCAGACTTGTATTTGTAGTAAATTCTAGAATGCTCGTGGATTGTGACTCCAGATTCTGGGTAGTTGTGTATAAATGTTAAGACTGTTATGGATTTCCACACTCTTTTTAACTTATTGTAGCTTAATTGTTGTAAATCACTGAAACGGTTTAGAAATGGCTTAATGATCTCTAATGTTGGTTGGCCTAGCAAGTGAAACGTTAGGCGCCATCACGATCCCGACGATGGAAATTCCGGGTCGTGACAAGTTGGTATCAGAGCACTAGGTTGCCTAGGTCTCACAATTCACGAGCAAGTTTAGTAGAGTCTGGGGGATAGGTATGGAGACGTCTTTACTTATATCCCAGAGGCTATGAAGTTTAGGAACAATTTCACTTCTATTCTTCTCTTTCGTGCGATTTTGTTTTCTCAATACTGATTGGACTCCTTTACTCGTATTCTCTCATAGATGGTAAGAACGCGTACCGTTTCTTCAGCTGAGCAGCAGCCAGAGCCTCTACCTGCAGATGCTATGAGGAGAAGGGGTCGAGGTCGAGGTCGAGGTCGTGCGAGAGGCATAGGAAGGGGCAGGGCTCAGCCCAGAGCCCGAGCAGCAGCCCCAACAGTGGAGCCTCAGGTAGAGTTCGATGAGGAGGTTCCAAATTAGATTATTCTTGCCGGACCAGCTCAGGTCCCGGAGGGGTTCATTGCTACCCCCGTTCTTCAGGATGCTTTGGTATGTTTAGTGGGCCTTATGCAGAGTGTGGCCTTGACTGGCGCATTTCCTATGGCACCAGTCGTCTCTCAGGCTAGAGAAGGAGCCTAGAATCCTTCTACTCACACTCTGGAGCAGATGGCTCTCCAGTATCAGACTCCAGCAGCTCATCCAGTTAGAGTAGTTCAGCCGGTTGATGTGGTACAGACCGGAGATGGGTCAGCTATGTCTTATGAGGCCTTGTAGAGATTGGATAGGTTTACTAAGCTCTTTCCAGTTCATTTCAGTGCTGCTACTTCAGAGGATCCCCAAGAGTATCTTGACATCTATCACGAGGTTCTTCGGAACATGGGTATACCGAAGACTAATGGGGTCGACTTTGCTGCTTTTCAGATGACTGGTTCCACCAAGAAATGGTGGAGGGATTATTTTTTGACCAGACCATTTTGGTCACCTGCTCTTTCTTGGACCAGTTCACTCATCTCTTCTTAGAGAAGTTTTTGCCTATCACCTTGAGAGAGGAGCATCGCCATCAGTTCAAGCATCTCCAGCACGGCAGCATGACTGTTACTCAGTATGAGACCCGTTTTGTGGATTCGGCCCGTCATGCCATTCTTCTGCTTCCTACTAAGAGAGAGAGAGGGTGAGTAGGTTTATTGAGGGACTTGCTCAGCCTATTAGATTGCATGGCTAAGGAGACTAGAGCTATATTTCTTTTCAAGCGGCTGCCAATGTCGCCAGCGAGTCGAGATGGTTCTTGGACAGGGAGGTCAGGGGTCAGACAAGAGACCTCGTCGTTCCGGTGGGTTCAGCGGTGCCTCTTCTGGAGGTAGGGGTACTTTTGGTAGAGGCCATCCTCTTAGGCTGTTCCACAGTGCTTCTGGGAGTCGTGGTCCTTATGCGCCTCCTTCTGGGTAGCCAGCATATAGTGCACCACCAGCTCCTACCAGTGCACCTCCTATTCAGAGTTATTACCGTGGTCAACCGACCCATTTGGCTCAGTCTCAGTTTCCATAGCCACAGTATCAGGATGGATGTTTCGAGTGTGGTGGTTATGGACATATCAGGAGGACCTTCCCGAGATTATTAGGTGTTCCGCCACAGCATCAGAGTTCTCGTGCAATGGTTCCAGCACCAGATGCTACACCGCCTGCTCAGCTAGCCAGAGGCAGGGGTCAGACAGTTAGAGGTAGGGGCCACACTGTTAGAGGTGGAGGTCAGGTTGTTAGAGGAGGAGGCCCGCCAGCTAGAGGTCGTCCCAGGGATATGGTTCAGAGTGGTGGGGCCCAACCCCGATGTTATGATTTTCCATCCAAACCTGAGGCTGAGTCATCCGATGTTGCTATTACAGGTACTGTTTCAGTTGCAGTAGAGATTCTTCAGTTCTATTTGATCCGGGGTCTACTTACTCCTATGTGTCATATTATTTTGCTTCATATTTGGTTGTGCCTCGTGCTTCTTTAAGTGCCCTTCATATGTGTCCACAGTTGTGGGGGATGCTATCGTTGTAGATCGTTCGTGTGTGGTCACTATTGGGAGTCTTGAGACCAGTGTAGATCTTCTACTCCTCGATATGGTTAATTTCGATGTTATATTGGGTATGGATTGATTGTTACCTTATCACACTATATTGGACTGTCACGCCAAGACGGTAACCTTAGCCTTGCCGGGGTGCCTCGATTAGAGTAGAGAGGGACTCCTGGACATTCTACCAGCAGTATTATCTCTTATATGATGGCTCAGCGTATGGTCGAGAAGGGGTGTTTAGATTATTTGGCGTATGTTAGTGATTCTAGTGCAGAGGTTCCTTCTATGGATTTTGTGCATGTTGTTTGTGAGTTTCCAGAGGTATTTCTTGAAGACCTGCCGAGGATGCCACCCGATAGGGATTTTGATTTCTGTATTGATTTGGCTTCGGGCACTCAGCCCATATTCATTCTGCCATACCGGATGGCCCCTCCAAAGTTAAAAGAATTGAAGGAATAGTTGCAGGATTTACTTGATAAGGGCTTCATTAGACCTATTGTCTCGCCCTGGGGTGCACCTGTGTTGTTTGTGAAGAAGAAGGATGGGTCTATGAGGATGTGTATAGATTATTGGCAGTTGAACAAAGTCACCATCAAGAACAAGCATCTGTTTCCTAGTATTGATGACTTATTTGATCAGCTTCAGGATGCCAAGGTGTTTTCGAAGATTGATTTGAGATCGAGCTATCATCACTTTTGGATTAGGGCATCCGATGTCCCAAAGACAGCTTTTCGGACACGGTATGGGCACTATGAGTTTCTGGTGATGTCCTTTGGGTTGACCAATGCCCCAGTAGCCTTTATGGATTTGATGAACCAAGTGTTCAAGCCTTATTTGAACTCTTTTGTGATTGTGTTTATTGACGACATCTTGATATACTGCCGCACTCGGGAGGAGCATGAGCAACACCTTAGGATAGTGCTCCAGACTCTGAGGGATAGCCAGTTGTATGCTAAAGTTTCGAAGTACGAGTTTTGGTTGGATTCGGTCGCTTACTTGGGCGACGTTGTATCAGCGGAGGGAATCCAGGTAGATCCTAAGAAGATTGAGGCAGTCCAGAACTGCCCTAGACCCACTTCAGCCACGGAGATCATGAGCTTCTTGGGTTTGGCGGGTTATTACCGTTGATTTGTGGAGGTGTTTTCATCTATAGAAGCCCCGTTGAACAGGTTGACCCAGAAGGGTTCCCCGTTCAAATGGTCAGACGAGTATGAGGTGAGCTTTCAGAAGCTCAAGACAGCTTTGACTACAGCGCAAGTGTTGGTGTTACCATCAGGTTCAGGATCTTACACAATATATTGTAATGCCTCCCCTGTTGGGCTCAGAGCAGTATTGATGCAGGAGGGTAGGGTGATTGCATATGTGTCTCGACAGTTGAAGGTTCATGAGAAGAATTACCCTGTCCATGATTTAGAGTTGGCAGCCATTGTTCATGCGCTGAAGATTTGGAGGCACTACCTTTATGGCGTGTCATGTGAGGTTTTCACGGATCATCACAGCCTTCAGTATTTGTTCAAGCAAAAAGATCTCAATTTGAGGCAGAGGAGATGGTTGGAGCTATTAAAAGACTATGATATCACCATCTTGTACCATCCTTGGAAGGCCAATGTAGTGGCCGGCGCATTGAGTAGGAAGGCGCGAGTAGGGGTAGCCTTGCGTTCATTCTAGTCGGTGAGAGGCCGCTAGCATCAGATGTTCAGACTTTAGCCAATCAGTTAGTGAGGTTGGATATTTCAGAGCCCAGTTGTGTTCTAGCTTGCATAGTCGCTCGGTCTTCCTTGTTTGAGCGTATCACATATCGGCAGTATGATGACCCTCATTTGTTGGTCCTTAGGGACACAGTATGGCACGGTGGTGCCAAGCAGGTTACTGTTGGAGATGATAGAGCTTTGAGGATGCAGGGTTGCGTGTGTGTGCCTAATGTTGATGGGCTTCGTGAGTTCATTTTTTAGGAGGCTCACAGTTCTCGATATTCTATTCACCAGGCGCCGCCAATATGTACCAGGACTTACGACAACATTATTGGTGGAGTAGGATGAAGACGGATATAGTTGCTTATGTAGCTCGGCGCCTGAATTGTCAGCAGGTGGAGTATGAGCATAAGATACCCGGTGGTTTGCTTTAGCAGATAGAGATTCCTGAGTGGAAGTGAGAGCGTATCACTATGGACTTTGTAGTTGGATTCCCATGGACTCAGAGGAAGTTCGATGCAGTTTGGGTCATTGTGGATAGTCTGACCAAGTCAGCACACCTCATTCCTGTGGCAGTTACCTATTCTTCGGAGCGTTTGGCATAAATTTATATTCGTGAAATCGTCCCCCTTCACGGTGTGCCCGTGTCTATCATTTCTGATCGAGGTACATAGTTCACCTCGTAATTCTGGAGGGCAGTACAACTGAGTTTGATACGCGGGTTGAGTTGAGCACAACATTCCATCCTTAGACGGACGGGCAGTACGAGCGTACTATTCATATCTTGGAGGATATGCTCCACACATATGTTATAGACTTCGGGGGATCGTGGGATCAATTCTTGCCCCTTGCAGAGTTCGCCTTCAACAACAGCTACCAGTCGAGCATTTAGATGGCTCCCTATGAGGCATTATATGGTAGACGGTGTCGGTCTCCAGTTGGGTGGTTTGAGTTGGGGAAGGATCGGTTGTTGGATACTGATCTAGTACAGGATGCCTTGGATAAGGTCAAGATTATACAGGATTGACTTCGCACAGCTCAGTCCAGGCAAAAGAGTTATGTCGGCCGTAGAGTTCGTGCTATGGTATTCATGGTCGGGGAGAAAGTGTTGTTATGGGTGTCACCCATGAAGCGTGTCATGAGGTTTGGAAAGAAGGGAAAGTTGAGCCCTAGATATATCGGGCCTTTTGAGGTTCTCGAGAGAGTGGGAGAGGTGACTTATAACTTGCGTTGCCTCCGGGGTTATTAGCAGTTCATCTAGTGTTCCATGTGTCCATGCTTCGAAAGTATCATGGTGACCAGTCCCACGTGTTAGATTTTAACTCTGTCTAGTTGGACAAGGATTTGACTTATGAGGAGGAGCTGGTGGCTATTCCAGTCTGGCAGGTTCATCAGTTGAGATCAAAGAGTTATCCTTCAGTTCGAGTGCAGTGGAGAGGTCAGCCAGCTAAGGCACCTACTTGGTAGTCCGAGTCGGACATGCGAAGTAGATATCCCACCTATTCACCAGTTCGGGTACTTTTCTATGCCTGTTCGAGGATGAACAGTTGTTTTAGAGGTAGAGAATGTGATGACCCAATAGGTGATCTCATGTTTCAGAACTAAATTCTTTGTTCTGAATCCTTAAATAACTCATTTTAGGCATTTATCAACTTACGTGCGTAGTCCGAGTAATTGACCCGCAAGGCTTATATGTTAAAAACTGATAAAAATAAGAATTTGCCTTAAAAAGTAATTTTAGTTGACTTCGGTCAACATTTTGAGTAAACGGACCCGGAATCATATTTTGACGGTCTCGGTGGGTCCGTATTGAAATATGGGACCTGGGCATATGCCCAGAGTCAAATTTCGAGGTTGCTAGCTCGAGATATGAATTTTTGTTAAAACTTAAAAGTCTGTAAATCTAATATTTTTAAGAATATATTGTTGTTTGGCATTGTTGGTACCGGGTCCGTATTTTGGTTTCGGAGCCCGGTACAGGTCCAAAATAATATTTATAACTTATCTGTGAAATTTGGTGTGAAACAGAGTTCATATTTGACGTGATTCGGACGTCCAGTTGAGAAAATAGAAAATTTAAAACTTTCTTGAAAATTTCATTCAATTTGGTACTAAATTCGTAGTTCTAGGTGTTATTTTGACGATTTGATCGCGCGAGCAATTTTGTATGATATTTTTAGACTTTTGTGCACTTTTGCTTAGATCCCCGAGGGCTTGGGTAGTTTCAGAGTGGTTTTGGACTTAGGAACACAGCTGGTGCAAGTTTCATCTGGTGCTGGATCGTAAATGTGAGGCATGGCTTTCAAATGCGAGCCTCACTTTGCGAAGGACACTTCGCGTTCGCGAGCATGGACTGGGACTGGGATTCTCGCATTTGCGAGATTTCTGTCGCATTTGCGATGGTTCAAAGTTCGCAATTGCGTACAAATTGTTCTCATTTGAGAAGGAAGCACAGATGCGAGGAGTTTGCATTTGCGATACTTTACTCGCAGGTCGCATTTGCGACATCTGCAGCTGATGAAAAGAGACTTCGATGGAATTTTTCTCCCATTCTTCAAAATTTCGAACCCAATAACCCTAGAGGCAATTTCTCCAAGACCAATTCTTCCCCAAAATTTTGGTAAGTGATCCTAACCCACTTTATTTCAATCTCCCATCACATTTCATGAATTTCTAACCTAAAATCTAGGATTTCCATGGTAGAAATTGGGGGTTTGGGTAGAATTAGGGATATTTAGGAAATTGGGATTTACACATCAAATGGAGGTCGAATTTCGAAACTAATTACATATTCGGTCTCGGGCTTAATGGGTGAATGGGTCTTTGTCCGAACCTCGAGTTTTGACTATTCGGGCCCGGGGTCGATTTTTGACTTTTGGGGGAAAGTTTGGAAACCTAAATTTATGCATTTTAATTTATTTTTTTAGGAATATTTGATATTATTAAGTTAATTATGGCTAGATAGTAGTGGTTTGGAGGTGGAATCTAGAGGAAAAGCGGTAATTGAGCAGTGAGTGGCATGTGGAGCGAGGTAAGTGTTGTGTCTAACTTTGACTTGTGGGATTAGAAATCCTTGTCTTTATTGTTATATCAAAATCATGTGAGTGGTGTATATGTGAGGTGACGAGTACTTATGCGCCGCCAATCTATTTTCCTTGCTTGTTTCTTTTCCATTCTTATTATATTGTTTCTTTCCCTGCTTCAATTGTTACATGCCTACTTGTAATTCCATACCTAATTGCTACTTGTTAGATATTGTTTCTCCTTGTTGAAGATAATTGTTACTCCGTAGTTTCCTTATCCCCTATTACTTGCTTAAGTTGTTCTTATTTGTGTTTTAGTGATATTCTGGATTGGTCTTGCTGAGTAGTATTACCTGTAGAGTTTTATTGAGTATAAGATTTCCATTTGCCTTGTTCTGAATTTTAACTATTGAGAAGGGTTTTGTGTTAACTTGTGGAAGTTCTATATTTCATGTGTAATTGATATGAATATGGTGGGATCGGGTTGTACGCCGCAACAAGTGGAATAAGGGTGATATTTTGAGGAGGAATAAGGATGAATTGATATTATATGGTAGGATCGGGTTGCACGCTGCAACAGATGTAATAAGGGTGGAATGTGGTGATAAGGGTGAACCGTGATTGTGATTATTATGATATGGTGGGATCGGGTTGCACGTCGCAACACTTTTATCTATACTTTGTGGTTTATGATATTAAGAGGAAATAAGGGAGGATCATGATATGTACGGTGGGATCGGGTTGCGCGCCACAACAATCTCTATGTTTATCCTTTTTCTTTGACTGTGTGAGTTTTACGGTAGCTTTGAATTGCACTTAAGGATTGGTTATAGTTGAACACTGATGAAACACGTTGGGTGTTGTATTATTCCATGCAAGTTACTGTTTTTACATTATTTAGCCTTCTTTTCTGTCATTATTATTCATTGTATGCAGATTTTATTGTGAGTGTCCCATCGTAGCCTCGTCACTCCTTCATCGAGGTTAGGCTCAACACTTACCAGTACATGGGGTCGATTGTACTGATATTTCACTCTGCACTTTCTGTGCAGATTTTGGTGCTGGACCGAGTTGACCCTGAGTTAGCTGCTGGCTTCATCTGATCAGAGACTCAAGGTAGTCCTGTCGGCGTTCACAGGCCCTGAAGTCCCCGTCTATCCTTTCTATTTACTGTTTTCTTTTATTCAAACAGTTGTACTTATTTAAGACTTGTACTTGTAGTAAATTCTAGAATGCTCGTGGAATGTGACTCCAGATTTTGGGTAGTTGTGTATAAATGTAAAAACTGTTATGGATTTCCGCACTCTTTTTAAATTATTGTAGCTTAATTGTTGTAAATAACTGAAAGGGTTTAGAAATGGCTTAATGATCTCTAATGTTGGCTTGCCTAGCAAGTGAAATGTTAGGCGCCATTATAGTACCGATGGTGGGAATTTCGGGTTGTGACAAAAAATGTGCACTACTTTCCATTGTTTGAGATACTTGAGAGTCTGTGAAGCTATCGTTAGGAATAAGGTTTACAGATGTAGGGGTTATAGGTTTGTGTGTAGTGGAAGTGCGGAGGGATTGTTGTTTGGACAATTAATAGATGTTGGAAGTGAAACATTGGGTGACATGGGGGTGGTAGGGTGCTATGTAGAGTAATATTGAAGTGGTGAAGTATTAGTTGTGTGAGATATTGTAGTTTCTTCGGTGTTGTTGACGAAGTAGGTTGTTGATGGAAAATCGAGGTGCTTCAGTGTTGTTGACGAAGTGCCAAAGGAGGATTATGATCCACCAAAAGGACAGGCGAATTTGTCCAAACCAGACGTCGTACCTTTTACAAAAATTGAGAATTATAGGATCTACCGGGGCGAGCATGAGGGGATAAGTGTAAACACTTAGATACACCTCCATATGAATGGTAATATCCTAGTTAAGACCTGGGATGACCACTTCCTTGCCCTCTCAGTGGAAGTCCTCCCGAACTATAGGGAGTGTATCCTCGGTAACGGAGCATATGCACCTACATGCCCTCTCGCCTTGGTCCTGTTGAGTGAAGGCTTTCTCGACTTTGAAGTCATTATCAATGGAGCATCCCCGGGGATGAATCTCTTCAAGGTAGGTTCCGTGGCCACCTCAGGTACGGCTGATGTTTAGATTAAAGTATATATATTTGTATGCATACCGCCTCATATTTTAATTTTTCTTCGTGGATTTTAGATGTTAAATGTGATTATTTCTATTAATTTGAAGTGTTTTTATGTGTATAAATGATTTGGGAGCAATTGGGGGCGAAACGTGCAAAATTAGAGCCAAAACGAACGAAACTGGACAAATTGATCAATTGGGCGCTACAGGCAGCGCCTTGAGCCACATGTATCGCTTGAGGCAGAATTGATTTATGGTGGAGCGCGTGGCTGGCGCCAGTGGCGAGAATTTTTTCTATTATGCCCGGGACACGATTATTTCGGCCCTAGACCTACCCAACACGTATAAAAGCAAGACTAAACATAATTTTGAAGGAGTTGACGCCACTTTGGAGGAAAAATACACACGAGAATGTTAGGAAGCAGAGAATTCTTAGTTTTCTTCATCTTTTTCTAGTATTTTCAGTTATTCAACACTAATGAATTTGTTTGATTACATCATGAGTAGCTAAACACCCATTGTTCTGGGGTTGTGATTTAGCCATGAATATTGTTGTTTAACGTTAGCTTGAACTTGATTATAATTCACCAATATATGTTTGTTTCTTCAATTCTATGTTTAATTGCTTAATTGTATGGCCAGCAGTTAGGTTCTATTTACTATCATGCTATGCTTGGGAAAGCCGTGTATATATTAGAGAAGAATTGAAGAGAGCACGATCTTAATCCTTAAGGGGAAGGATTTGTGGTTAGGATAGGAATATACCTAGTCACCGTGATTAGTTAAATATCGTAATCTTAATGCGTTCTTAATAGATTAATTTCATAGGAATATAGGAGTTAATCTATTTCGAATAGGCGAGTAGTACTTCGGGAGAAGGCTATGAGAGTAATTATCGATTAATTAGAAACCATGAGTAAATTGTATGAAAGGGAGAGTTAATTAGAACAAAATATGAATGATGAATCGATCACAATCCTGGAATATTTGTCTCTACTGAATACACAACAATCAACTCGTTACTTGATAATTTAGTCATTACTTAGGATCATAGTTTAATATATTCATACTCTTGGATTTTGAATTTGGCTTGATTGAATAACAATTTTAGTAATTTAGTGAGTAGTTTATACAAGTCTCTATGGTTTCGACACTCGACTTGTCATTTTATTACTTGTACAACCACGTATACTTGCGTGTGCGTTTGGGACCAACAAGTTTTTGGCGTCGTTGCCGGGGACTTGAATATTGACTACTTTTTAATTTTTGCTTTAATTGTTTATTTCGTCTAGTCTAACGGTTCTTGATTGTTGCTCTAATCTCAGGAACTTTGATTGAATTCGTAGGGTCATAAGCCAGGACAAACTCAATGGCTTTGACCCCGAACCTGAGAGAACATTTCATAGGAGGTTGAGGGAAGCAAGGGGATACAAACAATATTCAGGCACTCGTTCAATTTCCTGTGAGTATGGCAGAGGTGCAACATATGGCTGTTCAGGAGGTGGCGATGCCCAGCATTACTAATGTTACCTCCAGCATCATGAAGCCCAGAATCATCGCGCAATTTGAGCTGAAACAAAGCATGATCCAGCTACTTCATGCAAATGGGCAGTTTATGGGTCTTCCACACGAGGATCCACAGCAACAGATTCTGAACTTCATGGAGATTAGTGATACTTATATCACTAACGGGGTCACTCCAGACTATGTGAGGCTCACACTTTTTCCATCATCTCTGTTGGCGAAGAAAAGCGATGGCTGAAGGTAGAAACAACTAATTCCGTTACATCATGGAATGATTTGGCAAGAAAATTTCTAGCAAGGTTCTTCCCTTCAGGCAAAACTGCAAAGATCAGAAGTGAGATAGTTGCCTTCAAATAGAAAGCAGGAGAATCTTTATACTCAGCTTGGGAAAGGTTCAAGGGGCTACTCAGAGATTGTCCTCATCACAATCAGACAAACGAAGTGTTAGCTCATACTTTCATAGCTCCATCCCTAAACAAAGATTGTGGTAGATGCTGCAGCTGGAGGTCAAGTATTGGAGAAAAAATTTGATGAAATATATGCATTATTGAACAAATTCTCCAAAACCAATCCGGATTGGCAAGGAGAAATGGGTAGGTACATGGTACAAAAATCTGCAGGGGTTCTTGAATTAGACGCCGTCTCGGCATTGTCAGGGCAAATCTCTACACTGACCAACCAAGTCAATCAGATGACCATGATCATTAACAAGCAACAAGCTCAACCAGTGCAACGGGTTCATGTGTTTTGTGAAGTATGTGGAGAGGGTTACATGAGCAATTTATGTCCAGCAAATCTAGAGTCTATATATTTTGTGGGTAATGCAAATAGGGGTCAGACAAATCAATATGGGTACATTTACAATCCCTACTGGAGGAACCACCCAAACTTCTCTTGGGGTGGAAATCAAGGCACCCAGAATCAATATCAGTCTCAAGCACCTCAACCACAATACATACCACCTCAGGCTGAACAACAATTTGCCCTTGAGGAAATGATGAAGAAATTGATGGCTGACCGGGAAGCCTTCAATCAGAAATTAATGGCTGATCAGCAAGCCCAAGCCGCAGCAATGAGAAATTTGGAACGCCAAATGGGACGACTTGCCAGTGCCCAAAATACCAGACCAACTGGGGCTATTCCTAGTGATACTGAGCCTAATCCTAAAGCTCAAGTCAATGCGGTTACCTTGAGAAATGGAAGAGTATTAGAAGAAGTTCCAAAGAAAAAGAAGTATACAGCTCATCCTGAAGGAGAATTAGTTCCCAAGCCAGTTGAGGAGGATGAGAAAGATAAAAAAGGATTCAAGCCAATAATTATGACAAGGCCACCACCTCCGTTTCCACAAAGACTGCAGAAGCAAAAGGATGATGCTAAGTACAAGAAATTCTTAGATATTTTGAGCCAAGTGCATGTGAATTTTCCTTTGGTAGAAATTTTGCAGGAATTGCCTAAGTATGCAAGGTATCTCGGAGATATTGTGGCAAATAAATGAAGACATACAGAGTTCAAAACAATTGCACTTACTGAAGAGTGCAGTGCCAGAGTTCAGAGTAAACTTCCTCCTAAGTTGAAGGACCCTGGGAGTTTCACAATTCCTTTGTCTCTCGGAAAACAAGAAGTTGGTAGAGCCTTGTGTGATTTGGGGTCTAGTATAAATTTGATGTCGTCCTCTTTGTTCAGGAAGCTCGGATTGGGGGTGCTTAGACCTACTACAATCACTTTACAATTAGCAGATAGGTCACTAGTTATTCTAAAAAGAATTATTGAGTTAGTTCGAGTGGGAAAGTTTATTCTTCCTGTTGATTTTATTGTTCTTGATTACGAGGCAGATGAGGAAGTGCCCATTATTTTGGGCGACCATTCTTAGCTACTGGTGGAGAGATTATTGATGTGAGGGAAGGGAAGTTAAAGATGAGAGTTGACGATGAGGAAGTCACTTTTAATGTGTACAAGGCACTTAAGCTCCCTAAGCACTATGAGGACTTATGCATGATTACTGTGGTCGAATTGAAGGGGATAGAGAAGAGTCCTTATGTGGATTATAGTGATTCAGATGGGACAACTGAGCTAGAGGAGGTGGTGTTACAAGCTGAGTGTGTAAAAATGATTCAGAAAAGAGCTAGAGATGAAAGAGGAGACCTTTTGAGAGTGTGCAAAAAGGCTCGACTTCATGGGAGAAAGAAGAAGAGAAAGCGCCCAGCCTGAGCAGAGTAGCATAGTCGTGCCACGATTATAAATAAGGCGCTTGTTGGGAGGCAACCCAACCTGTATATCTTTTATTTATTTATTATTATTTTTAGTGTCGAGTTTTGTCTTGTTTTTATTTTGCAGAGTAGGGGAAGTCTGAGTACCCAAATTTGGAGCTGAGGAGCATGTTTGAGCTTAAGTGTGGGGTCGTTTCGACTCTAAAGATTGAGGATCATATCCGAGCTAAGCCCGAGAGGGTCTCAGGGAGTATTTCTCACCCTTGTTAAATATTTTCTCTATGATCATGCATCGAGGACTCGCATAATATAAGTGTGGGGTGGGGAAACTACTTTCCGAAGTGTAATTGTATAAAATTGTTTTTTTATTTATTATTGAGTTTTTCTTTGAGAACTCATATTAGACATCGTCTAGGTTAAAAAGAAAAAAGAAAAAAGAAGAAAGAAAAAAAATGAAAATTGAAAAAAAAAATTTAGAAAAAGCTCGGACTTTTCCCGACGATGGATCTGTTGGACAATTTTCTTGAGGGATAAAGTCCGATTAAAAAATACCAAAAAGAATTTTTTAGGATAGCTAGGTAGTATCCCTTGGTTTTTCTTTGGGCACCGGTTCTTTTCCAAGGGTGTAGCTCGAACCGGGTACTTTAATTTTTTATTTTTTTAGGAGTAGTTAGGAAGAAACTGAGTGACCTTGAAATACTCATTGACGTGTTTGGTGTTGGCATATTTGGGTATGACATACATTCTGTTCTCCATTGTAATTGGTTTGATCTGTGAAGCCTAAGTAAAAGAGAAATAGCCTATTTTGTGACGCTTAGCTCTGTCGTTTGACTTGTATGCCACATAGCGTAATATTGCTTAATTTTCTAAATTATATGTGTTGCTTGACTTGAGAGTTGAACAGAACCGTTGTGATTGAGTCATGTGCAATATGTGTGTGATGCCTAGTGATCTTCTATGCTATCATGTGTAGTCTAGAACTTGCCCTGTGTGTTAATCGAAACGAAATTGTAGGTTATGCTAATCTAGGAGATGACATAGGCATATTTTGTTTGATCATGGATGTGCTTGTCACATAAAAATAAAAGTTTTCGTTGCTAGCCCTTTTGAACTTATCGACCTTCTCTTTGGCACCCACATTACAAGTCGTACCCCCATTTTGTTCTTAATTTGATATTGTTGAACCTTTACCTCCTAAGGCACTTAGTCGCTAAAAGAAGTAAGGTGAGATATTGGGAATTAGTTTTTGAGTGGAGCCATGGAAGGGTCCGATGGTGCACTAAAGTTGAAATTAAAAGTCACTAGTCAATGAACTTTAATGTATGGAGTGTGTGTAGAAAAAAAAAAGAGAAAGAAAAAGAAAAAAAACTATTGTAAGAGAGAAGAAAAATGATAGTGAAAGTATGTAGAATAAGATACACACCTCCACTTCTTATTAAATTGTGCTAGTGGGAGCATAGAAATGCTTAATTAAAAAAGGGCTATGTTGTATATGGTTGTGGCAAGTGAATTGGTTGACAAGAATATGTGTTTGAAGTGTGAGTGTAGTGTATTAAAGTGCTTAGGAGGGTTATTCACTATTCCTAAATATATCTTACCCGTCCCTTAACCTACATTACAACCTTAAAGTCCTAATTGATCCTAGATTTGACTAGCTTAAATTAGTAGAGATCTATACTACGGGTAAGCTTATAGTACAATCACGGGATGCATATGAATTCTTTGTGAGAGTGAGTAAAATTTTGTTCAATTGTGTGATGTCCTCAATTTATATTCAAAAAGCATATTTGAATGTGTGGACTAGTCTATATTCACTCTTTTGTTTGTTGGTAAGGGCACATGATCTCATGAACGATTGGTAATGTTGTAAACTTTCTTGTTGGGTAAGTGCGTGAGTTGAGAGGGCTTAGTGGTTATAAGTCGACTCTTGAGGTCGGTTGGTTGCAATTAGGTTGTTAGTGTGATAGATTGAATTGTTATACTTGGGCATGTTAAAAAAGGGAAGAATGTGATTTTTGTATATTCATGCTTGATTGCCGGTATCGATCATAGTCAAGGGTAAAGTGTATGATTAAAAGTAAAAGTGTTCTTTTATAGTGAATTTTGTACGTGTTGGAGGGTAGTAGTTTGTCCCATTGCTCGAGGACGAGCAAGAATCTAAGTGTGGGGTGTTGGTGTTTACCTTATACATATATATATATATATTTGTATGCATATCGCCTCATATTTTACTTTTGTTCCGCGGATTTTGGATGTTAAATGTGACGATTTATATTAATTTGAAGTGTTATTATGTGTAGAATGATACAGAAGCAATTGAGGGCGAAACGTGCAAAATTAGAGCCAAAACGAACAAAACCGGACAAATTGAGCAATTGGGCACCACAGGCAGCACCTTGAGCCACCTGTGGCGCTGGAGGCAGAATTGATTTATGGTGGAGCATTGTGGCTGGCGCCTGGCGCTGTCCAAGGCGCCATTGACGAGAATTTTTCCTATCTTGCCCGGAAAACGGTTAGTTCGGCCCTAGACCTACCCAACACGTATAAAAGCAAGACTAAACATATTTTTTAGGGAGTTGACGCCACTTTGGAGGAAAATACACACGAGAACGTTAGGAAGCAGAGAGTTCTCAGTTTTCTTCATCTTTTTCTAGTATTTTCAATTATTCAACACTTATAAATTTGTTTGATTACATCATGAGTGGCTAAATACCCATTGTTCTAGGGTTGTGATTTAACCATGAATATTTTTGCTTAACGTTAGATTGACCTTGATTATAATTCACCAATATATGGTTGTTTCTTCAATTTTGTGTTTAATTGCTTAATTGTCTGGCCAGCAGCTAGGTTCCATTTACTATCTATGCTATGCTTGGGAAAGCCGTGTATAGATTAAAGAAGAATTGAAGAGAGCGCGATCTTAACCCTTAATGAGGGCGGATTTGTGGTTATGATAGGAATATACCTAGTCACCGTGCTTAATTAAATATCGTAATTTTAATGCGTTCTTATTAGATTGATTTCATAGGAATATAGGAGTTAATCTATTTCAAATAGGTGAGTAGTACTTCGGGAGAAAGCTATGAGAGCAATTATCGATTAATTAGCAACCATGCGTGAATTGTATGAAAGAGAGAGTTAATTAGAACACAATATGAATGGTGAATCGATCACAACCTTGGAATATTTGTCTCTACTGAATACACAACAATCAACTCATTACTTGATAATTTAGTCATTACTTAGGATCATAGTTTAATATAATCATACTCTTGGATTTTGAATTTGGCTTGATTGAATAACAATTTTAGTAATTTAGTGAGTAGTTTATACAAGTCTATGTGGGTTCGACACTCGACTTATTATTTTATTACTTGTACGACTATATATACTATCGTGTGCGTTTGGGACCAACAACGACCATCTTAACAACCGTGGCCAGGTTGGAAGTTGAAGAAACGGGGCTTTCCTTACCTTCAATTTTTATTCACACATATTATTATTTAAATATTGACAGCAAAAGAACACAGAAAGTCACGTAGGGAGAAAACCGAGCTGCGAGAAATTTCTTTTGACTCCACATGAATGAACTATGGTTTAACTTAATACTCCTACATTTCCGTAAAACCATTTATGTATCGTATAATTCTAATTTCCCCAATTTATCTTTAGTATTTCAGTAGTTTTCAGAAACAGTTATAATCTCTAATCACTAGTATAATATATGGAAGTTCCATTAATATCTTTTGACTTGGAAAAACAAATTCCAAACCAAAAGTCCCTGGATTTTTCTTTTATAGCAAGATAATAATGCAATAAGGTTACCATATATATATCTTATGGTAAGATGTTCAAACGAAATGGAAGTTCCATTATATTAGTATCTTTTTATAATATGATTACTAAATAGTTTTATGGTAAGTCATTGAATTTGACTAGATTTTCATCGGTGGCCTCCTTCCAGTTCCCAGCCTATTTAAACTCAGTAAACTTTTCATTTTAAAACATAAAAAATTCCATCTCTCTCTCTCCCTCTGTCTCTTGTCCAAAACCTTTCGTTTCCCTTTACTCTCATGGATTTAGCTGTGATGACAAAGGATTCCAACTGGTGGGTGTTTACACTACCAGCATTTCTTGGTTCGAAAACTCTTCTTGACGAATATGTTATCATTTCCATTGTTTTAGCCTTTCTTTCAATCACTCTAATCACCTGGGCTTCTTCCCCCGGGGGTGTTGCTTGGAAAAATGGTCGTAACCGTTGTGGAAAAATCCTTATTCCTGGACCCCGTGGTTTTCCAATTATCGGTAGCCTTTTCACTCTAAGCCGCGGCTTGGCTCATCGTTCTTTAGCCTCCACGGCTTGGACTCAAAAAGCTAAACAGCTTATGGCTTTTAGCCTTGGTTCAACCCCTGTAGTTGTGTCCTCCGATCCTCAAATAGCTAAAGAGATTTTAACTTCTCCTCATTTCGCTGACCGTCCCATCAAACAATCCGCTAAGAGCCTTATGTTTAGCCGAGCCATTGGATTTGCTCCTAATGGAACTTACTGGCGTCTCTTGCGCCGTATCGCTTCTTCGCATCTCTTTGCGCCGAAGCGAATTGCGGCGCATGAAACGGGCCGTCAACTTGACTGCTCACTCATGATAAGTGACATAGTAAATGAGCAGTTGGAAAATGGAACAGTTTCTTTGAGGAAACATTTGCAGTTGGCTGCTTTGAATAATATAATGGGAAGTGTTTTTGGAAAACGCTACAATAAAAATGGCAGAGAGCTAAAGGAGTTGCAAGATATGGTGAAAGAAGGATTTGAATTACTGGGTGCTTTTAATTGGTCTGATTATCTACCGTGGCTTAGCTTTTTCTATGACCCTTCGGGTATTGTCCAACGTTGTGAAGCTCTTGTGCCACGTGTACAAAAGCTTGTCAAAGCCATTATTGAGGAACACAGGTGCAGTGCCATATCCAAAATGGTGTCGGATCATGCAGATTTTGTGGACGTTCTTTTGTCTCTTGATGGAGCAGAAAAGCTAGAGGAAGATGACATGGTTGCAGTTTTATGGGTACGTAAAAATAATATATTTACATAACCATAATTATTCACATCAAATATAGGTGAGTAATTTTGGAACGTTAAATATGGTTTAGAGTAGCAAGTTGTATTTGTATTTGGTAAAACGGTTGTACTTAATTGTGAAAAACTTTTTAGATTGTGTAAGTTCATTGATGTTATGCAGGAAATGATTTTTAGAGGAACTGATACTACAGCACTCTTAACGGAGTGGGTTATGGCGGAGCTTATATTACACCCTAAGGTACAGAAGAAGTTACAAAAAGAAGTTGATGATGTCACAATGGGTAAAGCCGTGACTGATGCTGATGTCGTTCGGATGCCGTATTTACAAGCAGTTGTGAAGGAGACTCTAAGGGTTCATCCACCAGGTCCACTTCTCTCTTGGGCAAGACTTTCTACAACTGACGTTCAACTAAGCAATGGCATGGTTGTTCCCTCTCATACGACAACAATGGTTAACATGTGGGCTATTACACATGATTCCGATGTGTGGAAAAATCCACTTAAGTTCAAGCCTGAGCGTTTCATGGAGGCTGAAGGAGGTGAGAATGTTGACGTCAGAGGTGGTGACCTCCGCTTGGCACCGTTTGGGGCAGGGAGGAGAGTTTGCCCGGGGAAGAATTTAGGGTTGGTCACCGTGATGCTATGGGTGGCCAAGTTGATGCAGAATTTCGAGTGGATCCAGCATGGGGTCTATCCAGTTGACTTGGAAGAAGTTCTGAAATTGTCTTGTGAGATGAAGAATCCCCTTGTTGTTACGGCCATTCAGAGGAATGTTCCGTTTTAGGGTTCTCTCTGTGTCTTATTTTCATTTTTATTTTTTTATATTTTCCTACATCTCTTAAACCTTATAGTTGAATTTAAATTGGTATATTTGGGGCAGGATATGCTATTCCTGCATACAGTTACAAGCTATTCTTGTGTCAATAGGAAAGCCAGTGGAACGTGGACTCCAATTTTGAACCTATGTGGAGGTTCCTGTGACTTTGTGCATTCTTGTTTCGGAAAGAAAATATTATGTTTTATTGCGAATCAGTGATTTGTAATAATATTTATTGTTTTTCTGTGATATGCTATTCTTCTATCCCGTTAAATCATATTTTCAGAATCAGGTACTATATAAAATAAATAATTAAATATATTAAAAATATTGTAGTAAGAAAACTATTCAAATTTCTTCCAAAAAATCGGTATTCTTCTTTTATTTTTATTTTTTGCCGATAGAGAGGGCGGGGAACGATGTTGCTTGAAGTTGTCTCACCTCTAGTAAAGATGTTTCCATATATACAAGTGTAAAACTAGCTTACTCATCAACTTTGGTTAAAAATGAATTGGTAATTTAATTCTAAGAACATTGTTTATTAGTTTTACTGTAAGGGTGTAAAGTTTATAGAGCTAATCTAGCGTTTTTATACACTCATATTCACTCAAACCAGAATAAACTTATACCAAGTACTTACAATTATTAGCAATTTCATATAGGAGGTGAAATTATAATCAGTGTATTGGTCAAAATTAGGCCGAGTATAATGACGGCAAATAGACGAGACGGGATCGAGGTTGAAGCCAACCACGGCTCAGTGGCGAGGAGTTGCCTAAAGAAAGACTAGTGCCGAGGTCGTATAGAGAACGAATAACATCAGCGACTAGAATAAGTTTTAGAGTAATGAGAAGGAATATTCCGTTGAATATTCCTTCAGTTGTACTTTTTAGGGTTTCCTAGGAATTTTCCCTATAAATAGGAAGAAATAAGGAACAAAAAGGGGATCTTCACGTTTCTGATAAGAATATATTGTAAAGGGTTGACTATAGAGAATATACAAAAAGCTTGTCTTATCCACTGATTTCATTGCTCAATACACGCCTTTTATTCACAAGATCCAAACATTTCTTGTCTATCTTCATATTCTATTATCTTATGTTGTTGTCAGAGAAGGGAATCGTATAAGTCATCTAACATTTGGGTGACAAATTCTTTCTTATTACATTTAATGTCATTATCCACATTTATTGCATATATTCATTACTACATTCATTAACAACCATTGGAACGTTTTACTTGGCATTCGTTGATAATAAACGTGGCCCTATTTCATCAATATATCTAAACTTCAGATCTAGTAGTTATTACGTTTAACTGGGATTCATCCAATATTTTCTCATTAATTAGTTTAACGAAAAGATTTAAAACTTTTTGGTAAAACAATTTGGCGTCGTCTATAGGGAGTTCCTAGTTAAAATTTTAGTTTCCTCTAGATCTAAAAAAAATAACAAAAGTCGTATTTTCCTATTTGCACGAACTAACAATGGCAGGAAAGGGGGATGAGAGACTGAAAGAAATGATGGGTGTCACCACTAACCTCCTAAGCACCATCAACGAGGTTGACAGAGAAGACGAGGAAAACGTGACGCCGAGTGCCTCACCCGGGTGAAGTGACTCACCTCCCCCTCATGGGAGTGTAATCGCTTCACACGAGAAAGGAGCCTCTACGTCCACAAAGGAGGAAGCGCCGCCAGCAGTAAAAAAATACTGGAAGCGTGATTGACGAGTACTCTAAATAATATACTCGACAAACCCGCTCAAGGGGCGATTAGGAACACCGCATGAACGGACACCACAGCAACCATCAACGAGCAGCACACTCCTCTCTCAATAGGTAACACTCACACCATTGTTGATGCATGTAATGACGCGCTCGGAACCATTGCGAAGAAAATGGAAGCAATGGAGAACGAGAATAAATCGCTCCGTGACCAAATGAGGGAGCACCAAGAAAAGGTTCTTAAGATACTGGGCGCCCTGAAACTTCTACCAAAATGGGACGTCGGCCGGTTCCTTGAACAACCGTACAACGAGGAGGAATCCACATATGCCATACCCATAACCTTCAAAATTCCACCATATTTGAAAATATATGACGGCACAACATACCCCGAAGAACATATCATTTATTACGTCATGGCGGTAAAAGGCAACGACCTCTCGAAAGAGCAGGTACTGTCGGTGCTGCTGAAGAAGTTCGACGAAACCTTAATAGTGGGAGCCGTAACATGGTACTCACAATTACCAGCACGTTCGATAACGATATTCGAGAAAATGGCCGACAAGTTTGTCACCGCCCATGCCGGGGCAAAGAAAGAAGAAGCCAGGGTGAATGACATATTCGCCATCAGACAATCGCCTGGCGAGGGACTCGGGTACTTCCTCGCACGATTCAACAGAGTAAGAATGATCCTGCCAAACGTATCAGAGGGGATGGCAGTAGCAGCCTTCCAAAATGGGTTAAACAGGAACGGGTCGAGAGCGACCAGAAAGTTGTTAAGCAGACTCATGAAATACCCTCCCACCACCTGGGAAGAAATTCATAACGCCTAGTGTGCTGAGGTGAGAGTAGACGAAGACGACCTCAACGGTCCAACTCAACGGCTAACATCACTCCAAATGGAATTGAGGAAAGACCAACGTAACGACAGCCGAAGACATCATGCAGGTTCACGCCTCAATCGAGAAAGACACCAACCATATGTTATAGCGGCCATCCCCCCACCTCCCCTCCAAACCGAAGGGCCGTCCAGGCAATAGAAGGGGACTCACCGAAACGAAAGAGGTATGACCCCACTTTTATCTGCTCACAATTTTTGTGTTTCCCCTTCAGAAATAGTGTACGCCCTAGAGAAGCTCGGCCCAAGGAGAAATGGTCGCAAAAGATGAAATCCGACCCAAATTCCAGAAAGTCGAATGCCCTTTGTGAGTTCAATAAGGAGCGGGGCCATAAGACCAAGGACTGCATAGCCCTACGGTAAGAAGTGGTGAATATGCTTCACCAAGGATATTTAAGGGAGCTGATTAGCGACCGAGGAAGAGCCAATTTCGACCGTGGACGAGAACAACATCAAGTCCCCCAAAGCCACCCTCCTCCCCTCCTCCCCGCACCATAAAAATGATCATCGGCGGAGGCGACGAAGCAACAATCAACCGTGTGAAGTTCACCACTACACACAAACTAGGCGTTCGATCATCCATGAACGGTATGATGACCTCGAAGACAGTATCATCTTCGATAAGTCAAATACCCACGGTTTGACCTTTCCTCACTTCGACGCTCTTGTCATTACTTTACGAATTTCAGATACTGATGTAAAAAGAATCATGGTAGACGGAGGGAGCGATGCATTTATTATCCACCCCCGAGTTCTCACACAAATGAGACTCGAGGACAAGATAGTACCATGCTGCATAACACTAACAGGTTTTAAAAATGCAGTTGAACGAACCTCCAGAGAGATAACATTTCTCGTTCTGGCCGGGGGCCTCACCCTTGAAACAAAATTCCGTGGCATGAACCAAGACACAACTTACAACGCCATTATAGGGCGACCCTGGATACACGCCATGGGGGCCATACCGTCCAGCTTATATTTAGGTCATCAAGTTTCCTACCCCGTAGGGAATATTCATCATCCGCGGGGAACATCGCACAGTCCAAGAATGCTAACGCATCGCCCAGGATTGCACATACACCCAACAATTAAAAATAGAAGGCTCAGGAGCATAGAAATTACCTAAGTCGGGGCCCAAACTCGACGAGAAAAAGACTTCATCAAAGATCCCGACATCGTGGAAGCCACAGGGTCAACGATAGAAGACCTCGACCCCGTTCAACTAGATAGCAGCGACCATAACAAAAAGTCTTAGATCGGCCACAAATTTTTAAATTGTTAACTCGCCGAACCAGGTAAATTCCATAAATTTTTAATTGACAACGCCGATCTGTTTTCTTTATCCCATACAAATATTCCAGGTATCCCGAAAGACATTTCTACACAAGCTGAACGTCAATTCACTCTATCCGCGATACGAAAAATCAGAAGAAAGTTCAACGCTACAATCAACGAGGCCGTCCGCGAAGAGGTGGAAAAATTTCTCGCCAACGGTTCCATCCGAGATCAAACTACCCCCAATGGGTAGCCAACGTGGTCATGGTGAAAAAGAAAAACGGGAAATGGCGCATGTGCGTGGATTTCACGGACCTAAACAAATCTTGGCCGAAAGACTCCTTTTCGTTGCCTTACATCGATCAACTCATTGACACAACAGCGGGGCATGCGTTATTAAGTTTCTTGGATGCCTACTCAGGCTACAACCAAATCCTCATGGAGGAGGACCAGGAAAAGACCACTTTCATCACCCACCAAGGGACATACTGCTACAAAGTCATGTTGTTCGGGTTGAAAAATGCAGGGGCGACTTATTAGAGGCGTCACCAAGATGTTCAAAGACCAACTCGGCAAAAACAATGGAAGTCTATATAGAAGACATATTGGTCAAATCAAAAAAGAAAAGAAGACCACATCGACCACCTGAAGGAAGCCTTCGATATACTTAGGCGATACGGCATGAAGTTGAACCCCGAAAAGTGCGCCTTCAACGTGACCTCTGGGAAGTTCCTCGATTTTTTGGTGTTGCAAAGAGGCATCGAGGTCAATCCCGACCAAATAAAGGCCATAAAGGGAATACCTAAAATTTTGTCCAGTAAGAAACAAGACAACGGACAACAGTGGAATTCCGAGTGCATCGAGGACCTAAGAGAACTAAAGGCATACTTGTCCTCACCCTCGGTACTCGCCAAGGCAGAGCCCGACGAGCGTATCATAATCTACCTGGCCGTATCAGACGTGGCAGTAAGCGCAGTCTTGGTCCGTGGAAACAAAGGTACGCAATCTCCAATCTATTACATTAGCAAAACCCTGGTTGACCATCCTATCTCGGTGGTCACGACCTTCCCCCTAAGAAACATCCTACACAAACCCGAGCTGACGGGGAGATTGGCCAAGTGGCCATCTGTTGGTCCCAAACGCACACGCAAGTATACGTGGTTGTAGAAAGTAATATAATGTTAAATCGAATGTCGAACCCACAGGGACTTGCGTAAACTAATTATTGAATCACTCTAATTGATATTTAATCGAGCCAAAACAAAATCCAGGAATATAACTAATTTATTCTACGATTATATGAACTAATTATCAAGTAACGAGAGTATTGTTGTGTATTCAATAGAGACAAATATTCCAGGGTTGTGATCAATTCACCACTCGTATTGCATTCTAATTAACTCTCCCTTTCATATAATTCACTCATGGTTTCTAATTAATTTATAATTTCTCTCGTAACCTTCTCCCGAAGTACTACTCGCCTATTCTCAATAGATTAACGCCTATATTCCTAT
>ML345268.1:0-11122 GCA_005239505.1 Nicotiana paniculata
ACTCCTGTAAAGCCTGGTATGCCTAGCTCAGATAACAGCAGTGGAAAACACTCCAAATGCAATTCATGCGGAAGTGAAAAAAGAAATCCATCCACTTGACACGCTATACAAAACCAAAACATAAACTGACAACTCCACCAACTCCTGTAAAGCCTGGTATGCCTAGCTCAGATAACAGCAGTGGAAAACACTCCAAATGCAATCCATGCGGAAGTGAAAAATCCATTCACCTATCTGCCTGATCAGAAAAAAGAAAAAAATTCCGTCCAGCTATCTATAAAAGTAGGAATTCATGCCCATCTCTCTATTGCCCTTTATAAGCAAATAAAACTCCTAACTTTGCGTCTATTACAGCCTCAAAGTAAGTCCTATAAGCCCATATCATCCTTCACTTTAGTCAAAAGAGTTCTCTAAAACTAGTAGAGACGTATTGAAATTTCCAGACAAACCTAATACATCTGTCTGGCATAAGACCATAGTGTAAGACAGTTCATAGACTTATCTATTTAATTAAAAATTGAAATCACTGAAAGTTCCCCTTGACACGCTATACAAAACCAAAACATAAACTGATAACTACACCAACTCCAGTAAAGCCTGGTATGCCTAGTTCAGATAACAGCAGTGGGAAACACTCCAAATGCAAATCATGCAGAAGTGAAGGTTAGTTCCTACGCTTCGTTACCGTCATGCTGGGTGATTTTTGTTAGATATGAGAGAGCATCACCAAGAGGAAACTTAGGTTGTCTAGAATAATCTAAAAGATTCCTTCTCTGATGGGTCCAGATATGGGCAAACAAGTTTATTTACTTTCCTGTTGCTATATCTTCAAAAAGAAAAAAAAAAAGAAAACAGAAAATGGGGAGAAAATATAGAAGTATCTTCACTTGCTTATGCAAGCACATTTTCATTTTTCAAAAGGTTCAGATATCATGTAACTAACAGAGAAGATTTTCAGAAAAATACTAAAATCTTTTGGAAAGAAGAAATAATGAACATTCCAAAGCATCTACAGTAACAATGCTGGAAGCATCAGGTGGCCCATCTGAGCAGAAATACTGAGATAAAAAGGAGAAGCTTTCTTTGACAAATAAGAGCAAGACAGACTCTCTCCTATACAGGGATGGCACTGGGGCGGGGTGGCGCAGGTGCAGGCAGTTTGGCGTTTAACCTGCAAAAATTTCAACCTGACCCGCTTAAGTTTTTTTTTCTCCTTGTTTTTTCATATTGTTATTTAACTAAAAGAGGCAAGTTTAACATTACATGATTCTTTAAAAGAATAGTTTAATATTACTGGGCAGCTTAATTTATTTTTTTCATTGAGTTTTTCTTTGTCTAAATGTGTTCCAAATTTTAATATTACTCAAGCAGTAAGTATACTGCTCAGACATTGACAAAACTAGCTGATAAACATATTAAAAAGCAGCAACAGTAAAAAGCCCTAACAAGTGAAGTTTTATTACGACTATAATAACCAGTGTTTTGGATAGCGTGCGGCAGTGGCAAAGCCAGGAAATTCAATATTTTGAACACCCTTTGCCAGTGGGCTATGCAAGGGTGTTCAAAGGCTATTTTTAATCAATAACAAGTAATATTTTACCTTATACGTAGTATAATTTTAACTGACCACCAGGGACAACACAGCTTCGCCCCTGGCGTGCGGCGACAAATAGCGACGAGGGCCCGCTTCACTGAGGCGAGAGACGCACAGCGAAGCGCTCGCCTTTTTTATGTGAAGCGACAATTTATTATCAATAACACTGGTCACTAGATCATAGCAACAAATTATAGCCAATGCCAAAAGGCTTTTAATGATTAAATTTCTTAATCTTGATAATCGACTGCAATCTTTAATTAATAATATGAGAAACAGAAGTTGCCATATCGGATATCACCGTCGCCAATTTAATATTTACAGGTTATATTCCGTACCAGTCTTCAACGAGAGTAAAACTTGGTTTTAGGTTATCAAAATAAATGGGTCTGGCGCTTTAAAATTGACCCACAACCCATTCCGTCCCGCTTCAGTTTTTTAAGAAAGTTGTGTCAACACAAACTGCATAAGAGCAAACCCGCCCCGCGGCCCCATTTCTTCCTATAGATTACTTTGTCATAAAAAAGAATTCCAATGAAACAAATAAATGCTTAATAGGAAGGTTACTGTCAAACAAATTTTGAGAAAGCTTTCAAGAAAAGACATGGTGATAAACTAATATTTTATGTGGCATGCATTTATATGAGCACTGTATCTTACAAACCGTCAAACTCAAAATAAACTTAATTTCGCAGAACAATCAATACCATGAGAAGGATACCTTGAGTTATATTTTGCTGAAGAAGAGGCCTTTCAACCAAATCTGCTCCATGAGCATCTAGATGTTGACCATTACTGTCCCGAGAACTATCAAGAGCTTTAGCTTCTTCTCAATCAATCTTAAGGTTATTATCATGTGCAAATGATACTTACACATTTGATTGCTGGTCAGATGGCAGGAAAGGCAGTTCATCTGGTGGAACATATCTAAGTATCAAGATTGAAAGAGCAACTATGGTGAATGAGAGCAACGTGCCAACACTAACCTGCAAAAAGATGCCAAATTTTCTTACTTCTCATTGAATCCTTCCAAACTTGTCTCTTTTAAAGCACGGGAATCTTCCTAGTTATAGCTTACCATTCCCGCCAGTTGAGAGACATCCATCAAAAAGGCAAGGATTGCAATAAAGATACCAGTTGCTATGGTGCTCTTGACAGGAACTTGAGTGCGCTTACTAATGTCTGAAAAAAAGGAAGGCAGTAGTCCGTCCCTGGCCATCGCCATCAGTATTCGAGGCTATTTGTTTGCAGAAGTGGGAAACACAAAAGAACAAAAGAAAATAAAGTTATGCATAGCAAGAAACATAAATATTCACAACTGTTCAGATTTTCTGAGGTGCCAAATTAGGGGATCTTGGAATATCACAAGTTTATTAGAAAAAGATAGGATATTGTTTCTACAAAAGTATTGAACTTGGGCCTAATTCAAACCCCAAAAGCTAGCTCATGATATAATGATTGCTTAAGATAATACAAGGAAATGACAACGCATTCCCTAAACTGATGTGGAACATTCTAACATCTCTTTCCCACGTGCTAGTGCTAGACATTTGGAGCATAGGCAATATAACATGGGGGGCACAACATTATATAAACCAACAATAGTGATGTGTCTAACTCTGATACCATGTATAGAAAATGGAGTTGGGCCCAACTCAATCCTATAAGCTAGCTCACAGGTGAAGATTGCGCAAAACAGTAAAAGGAGACAGTCGTCCATTCCTCAACCAATATGGAACATTCTAAAGGTTCCAAATCCAGAATATACTTAGGATTAGTTGGTATATGCTGTCCCATCAAAAGCAACCAGATGCAGAGGAAGAGGGGGCGAGGTGGTAACTATTACTTCTTTTAGCCCTGATACCCCCCGAAAAAGGGACATATTAACATCATGATAAGTAGCCTATGAACATGTGCAAGCGATCGAAGAAATTGATGGATGTTTATGGACAAAATTCAAGAAAGAAAGTTCTATCATCTATATCATCTGCTGGGCTGGCCACACAAATAACTCAACACCAGTGGAACTCTCCTTAAGACAAATTCTTACTGATAGGTTGGTCCAGTGTTATAAATAGCGCTCGCTACAGCGCTAAAAGCGTGTAGCGACGCGAGGCGAGCCAGTATCGCCATACCTGGGCTGTTGCGTTGCGAAGAAGAAAGCGAGTGCCTCTGCCTTTGTAGCGAGAGGCGCTGCGATGCAAGAAGCGATTTGAGGCGTCGCTATTTGAGTATAACACAAGAAAAGGCATCGGTTTATACTAAAACAACAAATTAGGGCTTGGGTTAAATCAGTTCTTATGATACGACTTGCAGCGACCCTTCTTCTCCAGTTCTCCTTCGACAAAATTAGGGCTTGGCTTCTGTTCTTCTTCTTCTTCCATCGTCAGCCATCAGCGGCCCCTTCACCAGGTATGTATCTTTCTTTTCTTTTCTTCTTCTTCTCCTTTCTTCTTCTACTTTCTTCTTCTTCTAGTCGACCACCATTACTGGTCTTCTTTTTTCTTTTTCTTCTTCTTTCTTCTTTCTTCTTTCTTCTTTCTTCTTTCTTCTTTCTTCTTTCTTCTTTCAGCTCTATTTTTCTTCTCTTTCACCCCAGCTCTATTTTTCTTTCTTCCATCATCTCTTTCAGCTCTGTTTTTCTTCTTGTTTCTTTGCTCTGTTTTTCTTCTTCTTTCTTTGCTCTGTTTTTCTTCTTCTTTCTTTCTTTCTTTGCTCTATTTTTCTTCTTGTTTGCTCTGTTTCTTCCATCACCTCTTTCATCTCTGTTTTTTCAATTTGTTGCTCTGTTTTTTCAAAACCGAGCAGAGGCAGTATTTTTCAAAATCGAGCAGAAGCAGTAACTTTTTTGTTGCTCTGTTTTTCAAAATCGAGCAGAAGCAGTCAGGCAACAACTTTAATTTTTTTTTTTTTTTGCTCTGTTCAAAATAGGTTAGGGAGGCAGTAGCTTATTTATTTGTTGCTCTGTTTTTCAAAATAGGTTAGGGAGGCAGTAGCTTATTTATTTGTTGCTCTGTTTTTTCAATTATAGATTTATAGTCTTATAGAGTAGAATTAATTGCATATTGACTTGATAATTTTTTTAATTATGAGTCTATGACTATTTATTGAGTCTTTAATTTTTGAATGATATTTATTAATATATTATTGTTATTGAGTTTTTAGTTATACGTATATAATATTTTATGTTTTTGTGTAAATTGTCGCTTCGCATCAAAAAGGCGAGCGCTTCGCTGCGCGCCTCTCGCCTCAGTGAAGCGGGACCTTGTCGCTATTTGTCGCCGCACGCTATCCAAAACACTGGGTTGGTCACTGCCTGCTTAAGAAAAGGTTTTATCTAGTCTTCACCAAGTCTTTCCTTCAAAAAGAGTTCAACATTGGCTGCAAAAATGCTACTCTAATTATCAAGCAGAACTCCATGTTCTCAACCTGGTATTCATATAGGCCCTTTCAAGTTCTACAAAACAGTTTTAATACAGAACTTGAATCACAAGGCCTAAGTGTCCCAGGGCATCCTACAGCGGTCTAGCCAGAGAGATAAAATAGGAACTAAGTTGCTTGGACTCAGGTGAAGGTGTCCGATCCAGGTGCGGATCTAGAGGTCGAATCCTTCATGATTTAGATTTTAAGATCGAGGTACGGGACCAGGTATGGATATGGGTGCAAGGATTCGGCTAAAAATAATTCAAATATCTAAAAATAGAGTCATAAAAATATGCCTAAGTTATGAGACATTATGTGGAAAACTTACATGGTGTTTGTAGAGTGCAGAAAGTTTCTCTTTTATTCTCAATTTCACCCTAGTTTTCATTTTGATTTCAAAAATCATTATATATGTCTCAAATTCCTCCGCCAATTTCGGTCAAAGTATCCAAAATCGATTAACCATATCCGGTACGGATCCCAACCCACACCCACACCCACATCGTGTCGACACGGGTACGGCACCGAAAGTTGAGTCCGAGCAACTTAACCTAGGAATGATATTATACTTGTAAGAAAACAAAATATGTCCAAGTTCCTAATTCAAAAACCACTAATGCACGTCCTTGTTTTGATATATCAAGAGCATGTTAAAAAAGAACAGTTAATCGAGATCATCGAATTTATTGACCAGACAAAAAGCTCCATTTAAAGGATAAATCGGTCACAAACATAGAAGGCTACTTTTAAATAGGATAGTGGTTTGATGCATTTGGTAAGCCCTTGGTCTATAATAAGATGCCTGAACAACATCAATAGATATGCTATGTTCTCCTTGAGTCTTTTGAGAGCATTGTGCACTCGTAACTGATATGTCAATAATATTGGGATTATTTTGTCAGGGAATGTACTTATTTACATATACCTGTCCAAAAAGGAAAAAGATTTGACCAATTATCAGCTAAATTTTGCCAGGTTATTAAAAACTTGAGAAATTATCTAATTAAATAAGGCCCTAGTTGTAAGTCTACTCTCATCCATGACCATAAACCATTGTTTGACCTTCAAAAAGATACCATTGCTTCCAAATTCTCTGGCTTTTTTTCTGTAAATGGTGTTCTTCGTTATTTGCTAAGCTACTTGGTCTTATTCCCTTGAAGCAATCTCAGTTCGAGTACACACTCTATAACTAGAGCTGATCGCTTTTTTTTAAGACAAACAACTGATCGCATATTCAATACCTGTGGAATAATTGAACCAATAAGGCTTGCACAAAGAGCATTCACCGTTCCAATCGTTACAATGTAACTGCAAGCCATAACATGAATCAAGTTTAAACAAAGCCTAAAATGCATAAGTTGAGAATCACACATTGTAGGTCATGTCACAAACTTACACAGCCCATTCCATGCCATAGCCTGCAAAAGCAGACAAAATTGGTGTATCGGGGTCCAGTGCGTAGTATGGAACTAAACCAACAATAACAGCTGAAACCAGCATATACAATATGGCACATATGGATAGCGCAATCCCTATACCAAGAGGCATGTCACGTTGAGGGTTCTTTACCTATTACAACAACAACAACAACAACATACCCAGTAAAATCCCACTAGTTCTTTACCTATTACGTCAATTGTAAGTAAGTCCATGTTTTAACTGTGACAAAAATATATTGAAAAAGCAACTCTGTTTCTATTGCTGAGATTCAGTAATGCAGAATCCAGAGGATAGCAAGAGATATGCTCAGCTACAATCAAACTAAAAAGCCAGTCCATCTGCAAATTTTTAACCAACATAAAAGAGGATGTAAAATATTTGAACTTGACATACAGATGAATAGATGATCCCACTAATTAAATGTTCAACATAAGTGCTTCTTTATGAAAAATGTATGTATAAACTCACAGTATATCCAATTATCCTAGATATTACAGCAGAAATTCTTTTATCTGATAGCTACAGCGGGCAAGGGGAATGTTATGGATGCAAAAGCGATTTGTAGTTGGGGGGAGAAGGGAGGTAAGTTTTGAGTCAAACGATGAGGTGAGGGATTTTATGTATAATTGTAATATGAAGATGTGGAGTGGAGGTCAAGATTTGAAGGAGAAGATCATCTTAACTGGGGGATGAGGAATTGGTCAGAGAGGAAGTTCTTGGATGAGGAAGTATGAGAGGCGGCTAAAAGTAAAGTGAAGATTAAAGGTCTCAAATATCACGGTGTCACCGTCACAGAATGCTTCCATAGAAGAAAGAATGATGTGGCTTTGATTACAAATAAACTAGCAAATTCTAAGATGAAGAGTGGAAAGACAAGTACACTTAGCAAATTGAATTGCATAAGGCATATAACCGTGTTAGCTAGAGCTTTCTCAACTCTTTCAAAGAGAATACGAGGTTTGGAGAGAAATGAAAACAGTGGATTCATTTTACACATCCACGGTCAGATTCTCAAAGGTCGTAAATGAAGACTCACACGTTTTAACCAAGTTCAAGGGGGTTTGTGACACAGGAATAAAAAATTAGATGCAGAAGTTCCATCGAAGAATGACTAGACCAACTTTATATTTTCATTATATGCACTAAGAGCTAAAACCAATAAGAAAATGGCAGACACCATGAGAACTAGTGAAAATATAAAATGGTGGCATTTATACGATTTGCAGCTAATACCTCCTCAGCTGTGCTAGCAACTATATCAAAACCAATGTATGAAAAGAAGACTGTCGCCGAGCCAGCCAACAACCCATTTGCTCCAAAAGCAAAATACCTAGAAACTCAAAGAAATGCATCAGTCCAAAGGTTGGTTGTATGTAATACAGTAAAACCATATAAAAAGAACCACTTACCCACTAGAAACTTCATAACCTGGCCAGCCAGTCTTACATCCCAGGTATGCACCAGCTAAGACAATGAACACTAAAGCACTAATATTGATGGTTGTAATTATAGCTTGCGCAAGGGAACTCTGCATAAGGGATTTTCCAATTGCAAGAGTACAATGACAGTGCAGTTGAAGATAAGTTAGAAAATAGATAAAGGAAATTGAGGAGTAGTTCCTTAATTGAGAGAAGGATGCACCTCCTTGATCCCAGTGCACAGTAGGGCAGTGATAATGAAAACTAAGATTGCAGCACAAGGGTCTACTAATATTCCAAAAATGGTTTGACGAGCCAAAATTGAGGGCAGTTTATCCATACCACCAAAGAATGAAGCCTGCAAAAAAATAGTACTTAATAATCGGAAAGAAGTCCTTCATCTGGTCTGGTGAAGTGGGAATTTGCTACAAGAAGTAAAAAGGATGAGGAGTTTGAGTACTAAAATTACAGTTGCTGAACAAAAGCCTTCTTTTCAAGTGATCACAGATATATAGTCAAGGGGAAATTCCTTACTGGAAGAAAATATTCAGATTAAGCATGGTACCAGCAATTTCTGGTGTACTAACCCTGTTAGTTCCCCTCATAGCTCTGGTTTGTGGAAGAATATAAGAAAGTGTAAGGGAGGAGCACAAGGAACAGACACAGTTAAAGCTAGGAGATGACAAAGAATAATTTTCTGGTATGATGATTGGCTGGGAGATGATCCTCTAAAAGATAGGTTTCCTCAGTTTAGAAGAAAATAGCGGGCAAACAGTTGAGTAATGTAGTAATAATCAAGGCTGGGAAGTGAAATTTAGAAGGAATTATAACGATTGGGAAGTGACGAATATGCTATGCTACTTCAACTATAGGATAGCTCATAGGTTCAGCCTAACAAATCTGATTCTCTCATATGGAAATTGCATAGCAGTGGAACATTCTCAGCTATAACAGTTTGAATGCTCGGGGCATTTGGGTTACTGTGTGGCCTTGGCAGATGTTATAGGAAAACAGTGCCCCTATTAAGGTACAATGCTTCAGTGGGACTGCTACACATGAAGTAATTTTAACCCAGTATAACCTGCAGAGAAGAGGTTTGCATAAATGTAATCAATGTCACCCATGTAGAAGGAATTGAAGATGCAAATCATCTTCTTCTTCATTATCCAAGACCATGTCTTAGCTCCTTTCCCTTGGGACTTTAGTTCACATGCTTTTAAAGCTACAGATAGTATGATAGACTGTGTGCAATCACCATGGCTCTTTCACTGAGGGCCTAAAGTATTCTCACGAAATCATTCTCATTTTGGCATTGCTCAGGAATATGATTTGTAGACAAGGTTACTCAATTATCTCAGCCCAACTCTTATGTATTGGTATGATAAGGAGAGGAGAAATCTTTTATACACATGAAAGTTGATGCCATAGAGCTGCTATCGAGACATCTCTTCATTACACAATAACTGTCTCTATCTGAGAGTACCGTGGAAAGTCTCATGCAGTGACTGTTAAGGTATAATAAAAATGGTTCAGATAAATAAATTATTGAATAAATAAGAGAAGGAAAAAGTAATTTCCAACCAAAAACGTGAAAGCAGAAAGACCCAGTTTAAGAATAAATAAATAACCAAATAAAGACATTCCGCCCCACCAAATTGGGCGCTATGCCACGAGCAACAGCTGCGCCACCAAGAGTGTATTCGAGTATCAAAGCCCAACCAATTAGCCATGCAACCCTGAGTAGAATAACATTTTCTAGTGGTCACTGAGTGAAGATATCCTATTATGCAGAGAAACCACAGAAAAAGATTTTCAGGATTGACAACAGACTCTTGAAAAAGTCCTTGTAATTATTTTCATCTTAAAACATTTTCTCCAAACAAGATGGTAAGAAACAGTATGGATGAAATGATAAGGAATGTTCTCTTTACCCTTCTCCAATGCAGACATATGAGTAATGATATGCACTTCCAGCAGATGGACAACGACAAGCAAGCTCTGCGTAACAAAATGCAGAGAGAGCAGCCGCTATTCCACCAATAAAGAAGGAAATGGTGAGAGAAGGTCCAGTGTGCTCTCTTGCAACTGTTCCAACAAGAATATAGACTCCAGCACCTATGGTTGCTCCAACTCCTGATGGAAGTAAGGTTAACAAATCAAAGATCAGTGATGCTTCAAAATCAGCTCTCACTGTTCAACAGAAAAATGAGATGACGTAAAGGAAAAAATAAGGAGAGGTCAGAGAACTAAGTATTGGCATTGCCTGTCTAATTTTACTTGAAACGGAAAAGGAAATGCAGTCCTCTATCCAGGGAATAATGAAAAACAAGCAGTTATCATTTACAATGTCAGAAACTCACTTGAAATTTACATGACCACTCAATTATTTCCAGCAAAATTTCAAGGTGTCAGACAGAAGATCCACAAAGCGAAAGAGATGACTGAGTTTAGAAAGGATGACTCACCAGATACCCAAATTCAAGGATTCTCATCGCACAAGTAACCAGGTTTCTCTTTGCAATATTAAGAACAAGATCAAACCCATAAGAATTATACTCCACTACTTACAGAGTAAAAGCAGTGAGGTAATGGAGCAGGTGAGGTTAAAGTTCAACAACGGGAAGCTATAGACACGAATTTTCAAAGCCATAAGTTAAGTAAAAATGTCACAACTGGAGTATTAAATGCCAGTTTCTCCTACTAATGAAAAGGTGATACACAAGGTAAGAAATAGAAAGTGAACTAAGTTTATTTTACATAAGAGATACCCATATCAAAATTTCTGCATGACCAAAAGTTTCTTTACTGGATGCTCATGAAAGTCGCAATCTACTAAGATGCTCTAAATAGTGTTTTTACATCTTTATAGCAAAGCTATTTCTTAATACCATACTAAGAAGAAAAATAAAATTAAAAAATCTGGATAGCTGCAGAGTTAAAGGAAGCATACAATGTTGTGAAGCAGATTTCACGGCAACATCCTTACTACATAGACTGTTAATCCTCTCTACGTCACTTTAAAGTAGGCTAACTCAGACACAGGTTGACACATTTCGTTTTTCCTTCTAATCTTTTATCTACAAATCTCAACTTGAAGAATTCTGAGACCGCGCTCTGTCCCTTTATTAGCCCTGTACTCCAGCTGTAGAGCCAATGCCTATGGGTGCTCAAACTTAACTGTAGTAATTTTCACTCCTAAACTATGCTGCTAGCATCCCCACCCCATCCCCCAAAAACACCCCCCCCC